>PVJX010037094.1:0-17167 GCA_004027295.1 Dolichotis patagonum | reverse complement strand
GGAAGCAAATATTACTCTAGTACCAAAACCTGAGAAAGACCCAACTAAAAAAGAGAACTATAGGCCAATCTCCCTAATGAACATAGATGCAAAAATTCTCAATAAAATATTAGCAAACAGGATGCAGCAAATCATCAAGAAAATTATTCACCCCAACCAAGTGGGATTCATCCCAGGAATGCAGGGATGGTTCAACATACATGAATCAATAAATGTAATCCACCATATCAATAGAGCCAAAAGCAAGAACCACATGATCATCTCTATAGATTCAGAAAAAGCTTTTGATAAGGTTCATGATAAGAAACTTACAGAGAATTGGAATAGATGGTCTTTACCTCAATATGATAAAGGCCATCTACGACAAACCAACAGCCAGCATCATACTAAATGGCCAAAAACTGAAAGCCTTTACCTTAAAATCAGGTACAAGAGAAGGAAGTCCCCTGTCACCGCTCCTATTCAACATAGTATTGGAAATACTAGCCAGAGCAATTAGATAAGAGAGAGAAATAAAAGGTAAAGTAAAATAAAAGTAAAGATAGGAAAAGAGGAAGTTAAATTATCATTATTTGCAGATGACATGATACTTTACATAGAAGACCCCCAAAACTCCATTGAAAAACTCCTAGATATAATAAATAAATTCAGCAAGGTCGCCGGATACAAAGTCAGTACTCAAAAATCAATATCATTCCTATACACTAACAACAAAAATACTGAAAGAGAGGTAAGAGAAGCCACACCCTTCATACTAGCATCCAAAAAAATGAAATACTTAGGAATTAATCTCACGAAAGAAGTAAAAGAGCTATACAAGGAAAATTATAAGACCCTGAAAAAGGAAATCGAAGAGGACCTCAGAAAATGAAAAGACATACCCTGTTCATGGATAGGAAGAACAAACATTGTGAAAATGGCCATTCTCCCAAAATTACTATACAGATTCAATAAAATCCCAATCAAAATACCACTAACATACCTCATAGATCTAGAGAAATCACTCCTAAAATTCATCTGGAACCAGAAGAGACCTAGAATAGCAAAGGCAATTCTAAGCAGCAAAGGCAAGGCAGGAGGCATCACAATTCCTTATTTGAAATTATACTACAAAGCTACAGTAATAAAATAAACATGGTACTGGAATAAAAACAGACCTGAGGATCAATGGAATAGATTGGAAGATACAACCACAACCACAAACTCACTCAACCACCTTATCTTTGATAAAGGGGCCACACATGTTTGCTGGAAGAATGACAGTCTCTTCAACAAATGGTGCTGGAAAAATTGGCTGTCCATATGCAGAAGACTAAAACTAGACCCATGCCCAACCATGTACTAAACTAAAATCTAAATGGATCAAAGATCTAAATATTAAAACAGAAACACTAAATCTGTTGGAAGACAAAGTAGGTAAAAATCTCGAAGATATAGGGGTAGGTAGAGAATTCATGAACAAGGATCAAACTGCACAGGAAATACTTCCCAGAATCAATAACTGGGAACACATCTTATTAAAGAGTTTCTGCATGTCGAAAGAGATTTCCAGCAGAGTGAAAAGAAAACCCACAAATTGGGAAAAAATCTTAATGGATTGTCCCTCAGAAAAAGGACTTCTGTGTAGAACTTATAAAGAATTAAAAAAAAAATCAGACCCTCGAAATTCAAAGACCCAATCCAAAAATGGGCATCTGAAATGAGTACACAGTTCTCAGATGAAGAAATATGAATGTCAAATAAATACATGAAAAAATGTTCATCATCATTAGTCATGAGAGAAATGCAAATTAAAACCACACTGAGATTCCATCTCACCCCAGAAAGAATGGCCAGGATAGAAAAAACTACCAACAAGAAGTGCTGGAGAGGCTGTGGGGAAAAAGGAACTCTTCTGCACTGTTGGTGGGAGTGTAGACTGGTGCAACCACTGTGGAGGTCAGTCTGGAGATGTTTCAATGTTTTCATTCATCAGTTGGAATGGTTTTATTCTGTTTGGTTTGACTATAGCATGCATGATGGTATGAACAGCTCTTTTGAATAAAACAAAACATTATGACAGCTATTCCTGATTTAATATCATCCTTCTTAGAAGTCCTACCATGCTTCTATTCTTCTACTACCTACCATTGGTTCTATCTATCACATTGTGTCTTATTGGGATTTGAATATGTGTGATAGTACAAACAAAATTTTTTATCGAAAATGAGATATTATAGTACCCATTGATCATTCTCTGTTATTCGGTTCAGAATGCCCTGTAATTCTTTCACTCTTTGAGTGGTTTTATACTATCTTGTTATGTTTGATATTATTGTATTTGAAACTATGCTCAACTATAGCAGAGAAAGAGATATTGTGATAGCTACTGTTAATGTCTGTTTGTTTTAATGTAAAGTACTATGTTGCCTATGTTTTCCTGTTCTGATCTGCTCTGTTCTACCCTCTTTTGTTTTATTCTCTTTAAAATAAAATAAAAATCCCAATGCATTCAAGGTGTATCCACCATGAAAACTTGTTAAGTAAAAGAAATCAGGCACACAAGCTTGAATACCATTTGGTTTCTCTCACTTGGTTAATCCAAAGTATAAACAAAGAGCACAATGTAAGACTGACAAAGGAAACAAAGAAATTTTTTACAGATGAGAAGGGGACAAGAGACTGAGAGCTGAGGAGGCGGGAAGGAGTAGGACACTCGTGAAGATTTGAGATGTATCATATATGTGTTTCAACATTGCCCAGTAAATGTAATGCTTGTACATCCTTGTACGTCAAATCGGAACCAAAATCATAATAACAATGACAATGGGGAAGTGCATTCTAGATCCAGAATGGTAGAAGAGGGTAAGCAGGGGAGGAGGGAGTAAAAAGAATGCAGCTATGCTGGGCACACCTACCATTCCCTAAGATAAGTGTAAGCATCTTGTACTCCAAACATGTACCAATAAATTTTTTTAAATCCATTACAAATTTAAAGGTCTTCTCAGTATTTATCACTCTTAACTTTTCTGTTATACTTAGTATTTCCACATGCTGCACTAAACTCTCTTCAGTGTACTTCTGTGAAAGATATTTCTATGAGAGCTGTTTTTACTTAGTGAAATCTATACTTCTAAAACTTAAATATAGGGCCATCGATGCTTGTATTCTGTTCTAAATTCAGGACTCTGGTTCTGGCGATCCCAAACACACCAGTAGCTTGTGTTTGGTGTTTATGGGGTAGACCTCTTACAAAACGCATAAAACTTCCCGTGTGTCTAAACAGCACACAGGCTCCTGTTTTTATTATTGAACTTTTATCCCTTTCATCTAAATCCACACTCCTAACTTCCTATAGCCTTTTATGAGATCATTGTATACCAATGTCTACCATTTTTATTTCTCTAAGTAGTTACACTACATAATTTTTACTTCCACATTTCTTGTAACCATCTCTCCTGTCCATCTTCATTGTATTCATGTTGTAAAATCTGAATTACTAATATTATTCCTGCTTTCCTATGCCTCGCTCTTTTGGTGGTGGAACCTCAAAAATGATTTGGCAAATATAATTCTTATTTTCTCACCTAACCCCTTTTTTGCCCGTTGCCTTCAAGAAAGAGTTTATTATAATGGGTTTGGTAACGTAGTCAGTAAAGCCTGAGCACATATATTAATGTGCCACTAAAAATGCGTTTGGTAACATAGTCAGTAAAGCCTACTGCATAGGGGATTCTTCACTGGGAAAATACACAGAGTCCCAGTGCTGTCGCTGCCTTATATTTCTGATCATCTCTATCATTTCCAGTGTCAGGTTATAATGCATTGCCAGACTTCTTCAGTGCCCCCCAGTATATGTTTGAGAAATTCTTTCTGGGAGCCCCAGATCTTTTAAAATCTCATATGCCTCATGGGTCTCCTTCTTTGTAATGGTTTTCCTGCTCACTCTTCTCCGTAAGTTGCTGTCACATCGTCCTTTGGAAGACTACCACATCTAGTGTACTTGCCTTACACTTACAGTTGTGAAGCTGGCGTGTGTGCTCATGGGTGTCTGAAGACAGTGACATTGCTTGAGGTATTGTTCTAGACTCTCTGCGTCATGTGTCATAGGGAATGAGTCAACACTGGTTGTGTTAACATGCAAAAAGTTTGGTGCCCGAGACAATCAAGAATGTAGCTGAAAGTCTCTTGAGATGCTGTTAAACTGTTGAGATGTTTTCTCCTTATGTACACCATTTACCCAATGAGACAGCTTTTGTGAGCTCATGCACCTGTACTGGGTTTTCCCATGGGAAAACTGGGGGAAACGTTTAAACATTGGAATGAAATCACTCTCACATAAATCTCCTTTAAATATTAAATATACAGTATTTTATATATGAATTTATATATCTATATCTGTATATATACACACATTTTGCATATATTTGTGCTTATTCTTGTGTTTTTTTTATAAAATTCAATATGCTTTGTAGTAAGTTTAGTCCATCTTGGCCTCAACTTGCTGGTAAAAGTCTTAACTGAAAGATTTACTGCCACAAGAAAGTCTACTTCTCCCAGAAAATTCTGCAGTTTGTTTCCTTCTAAGGAAAGCTTTTTCATTTCAAGTGAAAGCTTGAAATAAAAAAGACACAAGACTGACTTGAAGTCAGAAAACCATATTTCTGGAGTTGGAAATAGCAGAACTGTGCTGGTGTCTGTGAACCAAAAATACGCATTCTGTGAGTGATTCATAGTATCCGAGTGTACTTTGAAACTTCTCTTTGATGTCTATATTATTTCATTTGTATGAATTTCCATCTAAGCTTTTTGATTAATTATGCCATAGAGCTGTGAACTTTTTACAGACTTGAGGAAACAACAGTACTTCTTTTCACTTCACGTCTGGATATCTGATAACATCAGTTCAAGTCTTTGAGGGCAGCTTAAATATATCTTGATTTCACACTCAAGAATGTTAAGGCACAGTAACCTTGAGAGACGTTGTTGACATTGAATATCATTGATGGCCTCTCCTAGGGCTCTTCTTGCGCCATCAACCATATGATTTATGATGTTTATTTTTTAGATTATGTCAGTAGATCATAAATCAAACGTATATCTTCCCTCTGTGTTGATCAAGGTTCCTACATGGTCCCGCTTCCTGCAGCAGAAATAGCAAATTGTGCAGACCTGGGGACCCTCTGTCAAGGTAAGGATTCAGCGTCGCCCTCTCCAGGGTCTCTGCTCCTTTCTTGCTATTTTAGATGATGTAGTTGTCAGTGCTTTGATGTTTATCTTAATTTTCACTTGGAAAGTCAAAAACCAGCACAACAGAAGAATATCTGGATGTCTTTTAGTTGTGTGGGTGCAGAGTGAATACAGCATAGAGAAAGAAAGCATTCACACACTGTATGACTGCATTTTCATAAAGCACTGAGTTTTTGAAAATGTGAATGATTATATGT
This sequence comes from Dolichotis patagonum, assembly GCA_004027295.1. Lineage (NCBI taxonomy): Eukaryota > Metazoa > Chordata > Mammalia > Rodentia > Caviidae > Dolichotis > Dolichotis patagonum. The sequence continues at coordinate 11,741 of PVJX010037094.1, read as the reverse complement.
TATCAAACAAGGGTTTATTTCATTTCCCCCCTCTGTTTCTTCTCAAGAATATTTCAGTGGTTCAACATTATAGACAAGTGTTCATGTCTATAAACAAGGGAAAACAAATCGAATTTAAAATATTTGGTTAAATATAACACAAGGCCACAAAGAAGTTTATGATAACTTCATATCAAAAATGTATATAAACTTGAGTCTTAAGATAAAGTGGTTCTCCTAAGATAATGTTATATAACTATGTGAATTATTATACTTTATATCAAGGCCAATATTCAGTTACATATTATTTACTGAATAGTTGCATGCTAAATAATACCTAGTCATACAAGTTTTAAAATAATGATATAAATATGTTGCTTTAATTTTATCATCGCATCTCCTAATTACCTGTAATTCTTTTTCATCCATTTACTCTGTTAAATGCTTCTATCTGAAGTAGTATATCCTATGTGCCACATGAGAATTGTGACCGAAGCTTTCATAAAAGCTTGATCTCTAGAGAATCATGGCACAGAAGTGATGGGGTCAGAAGTAAGATTAAATAAGTAGAAGCTTACATCCTGTTTTGCGAAGTTTGAGTGTGGGAGTAGGGCATGAAGGGGCAGGGGAATCTCACTGTCTTTGTTTTCCTCAGACATTTCTCAGATATTATTATCAATTATTACTCTACTAAAACTAAGTAGTAAATACTTATGTAAAGCAGACCAGAAAAGCTTAAATTTTGTTTCATTCAAGATCTAAAGGCTTTTTGAAAGCATTTTTTAACTTTTCAAAGTCCTTTTAATCTGAGATACTTATAGTATTTATTCTTACTTAGCTTTTTGGTTTTTTTCCTTTATGTCATAAATGACTAAAATTCATGATGTATTTTTATTAGAGATAAACATAGTTGATTGTTCATAATTTTTAAAACACAATTTCCATTTTAAGTATTACATATAGTTTGTACATTACATATGTACATTTTACAGCCAGAAATTCAATATTTTAAATACTGTAGAGCTTTTGAAAGGTAATTCTTTTAAAAACTCAAGTATATTGTTTAAGTAACTTTTTAATTCGAGGAAATGAACAGATCATAACTGCATATATGAATATACATCTAATGTAAATGTCTTCATAAGATAAAGAAAATGTGTGTAGCTTTGTTACTTCTCGTAAAGAACCTTCAATCCTTTAGAAAAAAATTACAAAACATTTGCAGAAGAGTTTAATCTTTGAGAATTTTTGAAATAGCAGAAGCATAGCTATGACTTAATTGTTTGAAAATATCTCCCCTATAATGGTTGTCCTCATGAAATATTTTTTATTCATTAATGTCTGGTGAATTATTGGAATCTTTAAATGATTGACTTGGTCTATAAACTAAGTTTCTTGTTTTTCCTTATATTTATGTTCTCAGGGAGAGGTACATTTTCTTCTAAGACTTCATCTCTCCACTTTTAGTTAATCAATCAGACTGACTTAGTTTAGGTAATTTTCAAGGATTAAGTCTACATTCAGACAGACTTCTTGAAGTTTGTCTTTTTCAGACAGAGGAAATGAGTCCTGCCAAGGTTCAGTGATTTTCTGCATGATTGACAGCTTTCTGATGCAAGAGTTAGGTATGGAATCAGAATATCTTTTCTTCAGTCACTTTGTGCCAGTTCCAGATCCTGTGCTGTTTGGCACCAATGACCATGGGAATCGATTCTCACTGTGCCGTAGAAAGCATTGCTTCATTTTACATATTATAACCTCAGAGTCTGTGGTAATTAGTGGCAAGTTATGGTTTTCATTCCTCTGCTGTATATTTCCATGCATTAATTATAGATTGCTTATCCATATTAACTGTCATATGCTCCTTGCAAAATTACATCTTTCTCATCTTTATTGCCAGCAACTGTAAACTCTTCTAGTTTAAACTCTTCTGTCACCACTAACATGCCTGTTACTAATAAAATCGATAAAGAAAAGAATGGTAAGAAATCATTACCTTTTTTATTTGTAATATGTCTAACATAATAATAAAAAAACCGTATTCTAAAGGTGGAAATATCTAATGTTCCAACAATGTTTCTGTTATTAGAGGTAATTGGTGCATTGCAAAGCTAGTAAATAAATATCATGGGTTCAAATTTCCAATTGTAATGGTCAGAGGAATGAATATATTTCTAGTACTTATTCTACATTTTTAGCTGAAAAGTCTTGCAAAGGAAGTTTTAAGAGAAAGACATTTCATTTCAAGGAATTAATTCCCATTATAAAAGAGAACACATAAACTATTCTTTCCATAGTATATTATATATTGTCAGATTATTCTCTTTCAGAAACTGTTTTTTTAAGAGAGGAAGGGAATAACAGAGAAATCAAGAAGCAAACAAAAACAATGACAACAACAAAATAACAATGACAACAACAAACAACAACAAAATACAACAATAGCTATATAGGTTTTCAAAACAAAATGATAGGAATTTAACAATGGTTGTTCCACTGCATATTGTTATCTTCAAAATAGTTGTTCAGGTTCGACATACAAGAGTAAAACAAACAGTAAAACAGAACAAAACACTGGATTCCAAAGGAAACTGGTTTGGAAAGGAATTTATAATTTCAAAAAACTGAGTAAGTTTAGTACTTTAATTTCTCATGGATGTTAAATTTATATTGAAACATTCATGATGTTTAAGCCAATTTTAGTGGTTTGTTTTGTTGAATAATGGTTAGAATATTATTCTCATTTAAGTCTTTTTTGGTACGGTAAGGGAGGAGGTTACTGGTACTTGAATATCCTAGACAAAATACCCTACACTGAGCTGTACTCCAGGCCTACTTAATTTTGGTATGATATAATTCAAGTAACTTCCAATACTTTTTTTTTCTTTTTCTCTACACATATTTTCCCATTCATATCAGTTTTAGTTTGTAAGTGCAATAGTTTATAAAGTTAGGAAATGAGTGGAGAAAATCTAAGTTAATTGAGTTCTTATTTAATCTGCTGCACATATGGATCATGTACACAATCTTTTGAAAATTTGGAGTTAGTGATTTTAAGTAGTGATAGAGAGAAATTCCAATCAGGTGACTATGTATTGCTTGAATACAATAATGTCCTCAAATATGAGATAGTGGAAACAAAGGCATTTTCTAAACCCCAATTCTTGAGCTTATGAGGCCGTGACATCTGTGATATATCACCAGGGACCCAAAACCCAGAGAAGAAAACCACACATAGTTCATTTTTTCTTTTGGCTTCAAGGGTTACATCAACTTCCTCTGTAAGGACATTCAAATTGGCAGTATGGAATATTTTACATGAAACATAAATATAAGTTTCATTAGGCTTATAAAGCCATTGATTCAGGGAAGTGTTTATGGTTATTCTGCTAGTTACACCAAGGAGATTTATGATGGAACAAAAATTCCAACAACCCCCGAGAAAGAGCAGCAGCAGCCGAAGTTTCCAGTGCATATTTCACATGGACTCCTGCCAGCAGATGGGAATATTATAATTCTAACTAAGTATTTCACTCTTTGTATGAACACACAAAGAACCTCTGTGGTGTTCTCCCTCCAGGACTGGCACATCCTCTACTGCCCAAGAACATTTATATGATGTTTCAGGGTCCCCAACTTGGTAGAGCAGGGCTGTATTCAGTCAATCGTGTCATTTCTAGCATTCTTGAAGAAAGCCTTGTTCAGTCCATCACTTTCTGCGTCTTGACCTTCGTTGGAGTTTCAACAAAGCAAGCAAATGTTAGAATCAGTTCAGATGGCCTATCTTGACCACATTAATGGAAAATAATCTACTTCAGATGATTTTTTGATAAAATATAATCTTAGAATTTAAAAACATTCTAAAGTCATGTGGTAGAAATAGACTCATAATTATGTGCTCAAATTTGTGCATAATTTGTACCATACCCTTGAATCAACTATTCTTTTTACTTTATTTTTTTCTAAATTGAGATGCTTTTTTAATCAGGCCCTGATACTTACATAGGGAAATTAAGTTCTTTATTGTGAAATGAACTTTTTACTTGTTGTAAAATAGAAGTGAAAAGACTATGAGTATAATTTAAATGTTTCTGAATTCCCTGTATATTTCCTTAGCTTTTTACACCTCAGAGCTGGATGTTTCTCTTATCATTTTTAAAAAGAAATGTCAGAGATAAATGATATGGAAATAAGATTTTTTTCTTCTATGTAATCAAATTTGAAATAATTAGAAAGAGAATTACTTTTTTTTCCTTATGAATACATGATATTTAATGTCCTGTCCTGGACTATCTAAGATCATACCCATACTATCAACAGTTTCTTATTCTTTGAGAAACTGGTACAATAAACATTCTCAGGCTTACAATCTGATATATTATAAAATTGTATTTGGAGTGCGTGAGAAAGTTAAGCACAACTGACAAATCCATTATCCACCTTATCCAGTCCTTTTAGCTCTGGACTATCAGAGTTTTACTGATTCCATCAGTAATAGTCTGTCAGACCACAGGCAGGAGAAGATTGGTATTATTTGACAATCAGGTACATTTCCTCATTGTGTCAATGAGATTTATCTTCCTGGCTTTTGTGAAATGTTACTATTTTTCTATGTAAAACTCTTTTTGTTATCTTCAGTAGGCTTTCATCTGATATCTACAACTATATAAAGAAAGTCTTATCTTTTAGGGTGTTGTTCACAAACAGATATTTCAGGATGTCGTGGCTAATCTAGCCATTCCCACGAATAATGAACTTTTCCATTATTCCCAAGAAAGCTCCTGGGCTAGTTATTACTTTCATTCCAAATATATCTCCTGTGCCTGGGATAACATCCTACTGCCACTAGCTAGCAAGTTTGGATGAGGTTGGCACAATCAACCCAAGTAAGGAATTCATGACATTAGTTCTTATTACTGTTCTAAAAATGTCGTTTGCAAGTACCAATTGTAATGTTCCTTTTCCTTACATATGTGTGACTATTCAAATGCCAGATTTCACTCACAAGATGTTTGTATGGATCTAGCATTGCCAGATACCTTAAAGAAATTGTATGTACAGACACGACAGGGCACCAGTCATGCCATCATGCTATAATCACCCAGTCACCAATTCAGTCATAACCTCCAACCTAAATTCACATTCAGCTTGAACTTTTAACATATCTTTGGCGATACATACTTTCAAATTTGTATTTTACATTCTTGAAGATAGAAGAGTATTATTTCTAAATCCTCTAAGAACCTGAAACCAGTGGTAAGAAATTAAAAAAAAAAATTCTTTGGCAAGAGACCTACAAAAAGGAAAGCTATTTTGATATCACATCTGCAATAGCAGGCAGAGATTTCTACTTTGAGATTGTATGTGGCTGGAAGAATTATGCAATTGGAAAGTGGATATATTCTTAAATACTTTTTTCAGGAAGTGTCTACCAGGTGTTCTTTTGACATGAATGCTATCACAAGGACAGTTCTCTGAAGTCACACTTTGTGAGTAGTTTATACTCAGACAGCACAGTGGTTGCTACATCTTGGCTAGAAGCCTTGGCTACTGCTATGGTAACATGAAAAAGTCTGCATCCATTTCCTCAATGGCAACGTTTAAGCCAGTTAGTTCACTGCAATCCAAAACCTTCTCAGCAGCTCCTCAATGGACATTTTATCTTTTTTGTTGATTTATCCTTGGACATGTCTCATGATTGCTCGTTGATCTCACTATTCAAAAATTTAAAATCAGTGACAAGTAGGCTCTGCTGAGTATTTTTTAGCTAAATTTATGAAATATGATATAATTCTGAGGCTTCTAAAAAGAAACTAGATCAAAATTACCTACAACACAGGAGACTCTGTAACATAAGATTCTAAGTTATTTGGAATATTGACATTTTATCACCTATCAGCAATAATATCCTACGGCGAATACTCCCAAATTTGTCTCTGATATTGGATGCCTCTCATTTATATAAACAATCAACTGAAAAAAGAGGACAAGAAATATTTAAAATATAAGAAATCACATTACTTATATATCTGTAAACTGTCTTAAATAAAATTTCAGAAAAAGCAGTAGTTAAACATTGATTTTTAGTGTTTTGTCATTTTTTTCCTAGGAGAACAGACTTGTCTTTTAATCAAAAAAATGTGCTTTAGGGCTCCATCTACTGGTCTGTTTTCAGATATTCTGCTAGCACTGGTGAAAATTCACAGAATGTCCCTAGGATCCTGAAGCCCTGTGTTGGTTCTTGAAGACCCCCTAGGATTTCTTGGGCCTCAGCAATTTGAGCTTCCCCTCCCCCTCATTCACAATGCCCATGACTTGATATGTATGATGAGATCCATAGGGCAAAAGATTTTTAGTCTGAATTATCATTTTTTTTTGTTTCTCTAAATATTCTTCATTCAGAACATTTAAAGAAATATAAAGTTAGCATCATTAACATACCCAAAGAGACTTAGAATTTGAAATAACCTAGTCTGTAGAAGTTGCATTCACCTGTCTTTGGACTTACACAAGTTTCCCATATTTATGTTACTATATTTGAAGATGGCAATTTCTGTCGTTTGGCATGAGATTGATTCTTTAACTGGAAAGACAGTTTTAATAGTGGGACTGGAGCTTGCATTTAAGTAGATCTGGGAGTTTCCAGAAGCTCACTTTTGTATCTTTTCCTCCACTGCTTCCCCACAATTTTGTTTAAATATATTTCTCAGCATTGTTTTGATTATATATTTCTATATCTTCTATGCATATTTTACTTGATTTACTTAAACAAATCACAAAAAAACTATTGACAATAATAGATGCTACATTTTCTTCTTTCTTTAAGCAACCTTATTTTAAGAGTATTTTTTCTGCTTTAGCTACTTTGAGTAAAGACCGCTGTTACCACTCAACTAAGAGACATAGCAAATCCTTGAGGATGAGTGTGATTTTCATGGGGGAAAGAAATCAAACTACTTTAAAGATTGCCTTTGCTTCCTCCAATAAAACGGAGCCTCTGTTCACAATATTGTCTTGTTAAAACTTACCTGCAAATTTTCTTTTTTCTTTCTACCTTAGTATAAATAACCATATTTAAGAAATCTTAATGACAAATTTGGTGAAATGTTGCTCAGTAGTTTAGTAGAAGTAAATATTCTTGCTGAAAAGAGGAGAATTTGAGGGCAGTAAGTAAGTACTGTTGTTTTCGTGGTAACCCCTGACCGTCCCTTCACTCAGCAAGATTTCCTCCCACATCTTTATAATGTGCAAAAAAACCGTACTTTCTTGTTGTAAGAAGTCAAATTCTATATGGAAAACTTAGCACTTTATGGATAATTCGTATCGGAAATCTGTAAGACCTGAAAAATCTGAAGACACGTGCAATTATTTCAAAGGTCATATGCAAATAATATTTTCAGAGCATCAAATTATAAAAGTAAATCAATTGATACCTGTTTCTAAAAAGTTGTAAAGGTAAAAAGTTTCAACATTAAGTCAGCCTGGAAATTTTCTGTGCTTATGTAAAAGGTTTCACTTAACTTGCATGGAATTATGTGCTTATGAATTTATTGTTTGATATGTAAATATAATTCACGGATTAATCCTATTTCCAATGGGCAGATGGAATTATGTATAGAATATCCGTAGTGATTCAAAATGTCCTTCGCCACCCTGAGGTCAAAGTACAGAGCAAGGTGGCAGAATGGGTAAGTGAACATTTACAGTTGCTTTTGGGGTTGTTTTAAACCTTTTACTTCTAGAATCTGAATGAGTTTCTAAGCAATTGAATCTGTAAATCATACTAAAGTGCAGAAACTACTCATTATGATATCTGTATAGATATATAATGTGCAAGGCTTTGTGCTTATGCATAAAAGAGAGGTACATTTGAATAAAGAATACTAAACTGAGCCTAAGACTAACCATATATTAAATAAGGAAAATATCACACAGATAGAAATGCTTTGGTAGGTATCGTTACTATTAAATCCATACATTTTAAGTTTTAAAATGTATAATTTGTATTTTTGTTTTTAATGTATAATCAAAACCAAAAGTAAAAAAATTTCTTATGAAAATCTCTGCTCACCCTTGCACTCATATATCTGGAGACCAGTCTATCTGCTTGGAAATCACTTTATTTGTCTTGAACTATTTTATGTGCATAAAAGAAAATATTTATAGATTCTTATTTTCCTTCCTTTTTACATTAAAATTATTACATTTTGTTTTCCAATTGTACCTTTTATTTAATTATTGTTGCCCAATTTGCAATATTACAAAAGAACCTATCTTTTTTTTTCTTCGTCCTCCTCTTCCTCCTTTGTTCCTCCTTCTCCTTCTCCTCCTCCAACTCCTGCTTCTCCTCCTCCATCTCCTACCAGTGCAGAGTGTTGTATTATGCAGTCATCTAGGCATTCATTTAACAAATTTTTTGTCAGTAGACATTTAGGTTACAATTTATTTAACTAGTATCCTATTGTTGAACTTTATGATATTTTCTAATTTAAAAATTTTAACATTTTGGGTTTTTTTCCTGATGAAATACAACCCATCGAGTTTTTCATTTTCTTCTTTTCCACACCAATCTCAAAACTTTTATTTTCCCCAAATTTCTTGTACTTTTTTTTTTTTGTACCGAGGACCAAACTCATGACCTTGTGCTTACCAGGCAGGTGCTTACACTGCTGAGCTAAATCCCCAGCCCTTGTACATTTTTATACAAAATACTAGACTACAGATAGTAACACAGTTCAAACATTAGCTTTTTGTGTGAATACTCACTAGTGTATACATTCTGCAGTAAGAAAAAATGAATTTCCTTCTGTTGCACATGTCTAATAAATGTATCCTAATGGGGAAACAAAATCTTTAAAATCTTTTGAAAATAATATTCTTAAAAACAAGTTGACCACTGAAAATAGTATGTAACTGACAATTCTATAACAAAATTGTTGGGGAGGGTAAAATTCTTTAATAGATTTTTAAATAGTCACAACTAACTTTAAAAAAGGATGCATTACCATTGGTAACTAATTGAAACACTAAGAGATATTCTTAATTCTTAAGTGGAGAGCAAGATTCACAGAAAGAATGCATTTTTGGATCCAATTTTCTTTCCAGAATTGTTTTAAAGTCAAAGTCGAATTGCCTAATTTTATTCTCAAGCTACTGATGGTATTAATCCTAAAAATTAGTATCTCTAGAAACTTTACACTCGACAAGATAGACTTTTACATTTACATCTTTTGTACTGTTTTCAACATAGCACTATTCTCATCTGGAGCTAAACTTCATTGACTGTTTTCATTTAAGATGCAAGCTACCCAAGCAGATACTTGACAAAAAGAAATATTTGAGTTGTGTCTTTTTGCACATTACAGATTGTGCATTTTAGAGTTGTGCATCTCTAATCCATGAATTTGAAATCTGATATGCTCCTTTCCTTGACTTCCAGATGAGGGATGCTCAACTAGTAAAATCTATAAAGATATTTCACAGTGAGGAAACAATCTGGAATCCAAAGTACTTCTGGTCCCAAGCATTTTAGACAAGGAAAATTAAACCTGGATTATTATTCAAGATTTAAAAATAATTTAACCTTCCTTTTAGTAGCATCTCCTAAAATTTACATTTAATTTTCAGAATACCATGTCAGCTTTGCATTGCAATGATGAAGTACCCGAAATCAGCAACTGAGAAAGAGGATATTTTCTTCAGCTTATAGTTTCCATGGTCACTTGGCCCTACCATCAGGACCTGTCATGGCCTACTCCACCCTAACATAGGTGTGTGGCAGGAGCCTGTTCACTTCCCAGCAGCTGGGAAGCAGGCAGAGTACTGGCTGCACAGCACGCATACTGTGCTGGGAAGCAGAAAAGGACAGGAAGGGGCAGGATCCCAATATCCCTCAAGGCCACTTCCCCATTGAGCTCATTTCCTCTTCGAGTTTCCAACAGCATCACAAGCTCAAGATCTCTGTGTTAGCCTAGGGGCTCTTGGGAGATATTCCAGACACAAACTGTAGCAAACGCTTACATGAAAAGCTAAACATTGATGTAAAACAAGACCTAAAAACCCTTTGGAGGTGATATCAAAAGAAGAAGCTCTCATACCGGTGATGAAATCCTGTGTTGCAATATTAAAAGACACTATGTTACAAAAATTTATTATTTATAGTGAAGAGGAATCTGTTGCTTCATTAAAAATCTGGTTCTGAGACCTGTAAAAATTGTCAAATAATCACATGAAGTTAACATAGATCCAGTAATACTGAACTAATTTTATATTTGTTTTTAAAAATATATGTTGTTAACTTACAGTTTTTCTTATTACCCATACTTCAAGAGGTTAATTAGTAGGAAATAAATTTTATTGCACCTAGATATTTATTAAATAGAGAATAAGGGAAGTATCCATTTTACCAATTTTATTATAATATAGGCCATAGAAGAAATGTAAGAGTTTCCAAACAGATACTTGAGTTCCATTCTAGACACTGCCAGACCATTTGATTAACTAATAGTTGGGTGACTGACAAATCATTTAATATCTTCAAATCTCAGTTTTTTTCACAAATAAGAAAGTAGAGTTGGAGGATAAGACCTATCTTATTGAATATTGTAAAGAATGAAAAAATAACATTTATCAGACTCTTAGTGACTCAGTATCTATACCTTTAATTCTCATTTTGATGTTTTCCAAGATTTCCTTAGGGGCTTATCCCAAAGACAAACTTAAGTTTCAGAACTAAAATTCTTACTTTTTTCCATTACGGTTTTCAGCTCAATGCAACTTTCCAGAATTGGAACTACACTGTTTATGTGGTTAATATCAGGTAAGTGACAGAATGAATTATTTAAGGTAAAAAGTAATGTCTATTTAATGTTATTGTCTCTGCATGACATATCAAAAGGAAACTGTGTGTATGTTTATATATAAGTGAATCAGTTTATGTTGTAATGTATCAAAAAAAGGATAATGAAATATAAACAAGTTATATTTGTTTCCTCTCACACTAATATGAGTCCACAGCACATCCTAGATCACTTTTTCTACACCATGGAACATCTACAGTCTGTTTGCATTTTTGCTTTTCAAAATTAGCTTATACCATTTTTCTGTTTAAATTTGCCACTAAATTCCCAGAAAACAACATCATTGTAATCCAAATATTGTATATGTAACCCAAAAATTGTAATCCCTTTTCTTGTCCTCCTCATGGCTCAAGAAATATTGTATTTGTAATCCCATTGAAACATTATTGGAATCCTAGTGAATTAATTCCTATCTACCATCTCCAGTGCAACCCAGAGCAAGAATAAAGACACTAAGACATATTCAAAGTTAATGGCAGTGCAGGAGTCTTGAGTCCAGTCCAGGTGAGGATGCATGGAACAAAGGCCCTGATGGAAGGGCTCACGCAGAATTTATCGTCTTGTGAAGAAGGGAGTAGCTCAAAGATGAGTAGCTGTGAGATTGGCGGGAATTATGTGAGCAGAGTGAGCTGAGCTGGCCAGCTGGAAAGCAGTACGCAGGGAGGAGGGTATGCAGACACCCCGGTCTGCATAACTTGATTGAGGTATCATTTGAATGATTTAACAGGCTGTTGCTTCGATTTCTGATATGTAAACTTTTGTGCCCTGGGAAGTCATAGCCCCTTGTCTTGTGGCTACAAACCAGGTGAGATTCCTGGAGCTATACAGCTCTGCCATCCCACTATGCTCAACCATTTACAGAGAACATAGTATGAGGAAACAGGAAACTGCCAGTTGGCTTCA
>PVJX010037093.1:0-10937 GCA_004027295.1 Dolichotis patagonum | reverse complement strand
CCTGGAAAAGAGTTCTTCAATGCCTTAAAAAGCAAAAGTTACATTCAAGTGGAGGCATTTGTTAGCAGACACAAGTTGAAGCATAAATCTTAGGACTCTGAATCCAGTCCTTTTTTTGGCCGGCAGCTGTATGAAGTGTAGTAGGCTGCCCTCGAAGATCTTCTATTCATAATTAAGGTAAACATCGTTTGTGATGGGGCCCTAATGGAGCATCATGTGACCAAAATGGAACTTATGAGCTAACGATGTGCCTTTATACAGTCAGAATGTGGGAAGTATGAGATCCTACTGGGGATATCCTGATGGCAGAGCAGAGAAATGTGATGTCATAATGGGATATTTGATATCATAAAAGGGAATTTGAAGGTCACAGTGTCACATCCTGATAGCATAAAGGAATGGCACAGTACCATAATGGGGACACTGAGATGATAAACAGGGCAATGTGGGATCATAATGGGGAATTGTGAAGGAACAGTAAAAAGTATGTCATCATGGGGTGCAGTGGTGTCACAATAGGGTGCTGTGATATCACAGGGGAGAGTTGTTCTGTCACAATGGTGCATCCAGTGTTATCACTGGAAAAGTGTGATGTCACAAGGGTTTATTTTGATGCTGTAATGGATGATTATGATATCATCATAGGGAATTCTACAGTCACAGGGAGAACTATGATGTCACAATGGGATGTTGTCATACCAAAATAGGATGTGTGAATTCAAAATAAGGCATGATGATGTCACAATGGGATATTTTGATGCCATATTTGGTACAGTGATGTCATAATGTGCAACTATGTTGGCACAGTGAGAAACTGTAGTATCATAAAGGTTGAATGGGCTGCACTAATGAGGGCAATGTGAGGACTTAATAGGGTAATTGTGGTGTCACATTGGAAATGATGATGTCACAATGGGCCAAGCTAATGACTCCACAAGGCAGCTTGATATGACAGTGAAGCATTACCCTGTGAAAAAAAAGGAATTGTGACGCTATAATGGGACTGTGTTGTCATCATGGGCACTTGTGTCAGACTGGGAGTTTATGATGTCACAAAAGAAAACTGTAACATCAATGAGGAATTGTCTGGTTATAATGGGGTATTGACAATTCACAAAGAGGACATCATGATGTCAAAATAGGGCGTGGTGGTGTCACAATGGGGCATTGCAATGCCATAATGTGGAACTATGATGTCATAACAGGTCACTGTGATGTTGCAGTTGGGAATTGTGATGTCATAAAGGTTAATTGTGCTGCTATAATTATGCAACAAGAGCTCATCATTGGGGAGTTGTTTTCCTATCATGGGGAATGGTGATGTTCCAACTGGGCATCATGAGTTCACAAAATGGCACTGTATGGTGACAATACAACATAGTGATATCTTAGTGTCGCACTGTGGTGTCACAATGGTCCACGTGATATCACATTGGGCAATTGTGATGCCACCAAGGGAAATTTTAAAGTCAAAAGGAGAGTTGCGAAGTCACAATAGAACACATGTCACAGTACGGCATTATAATGTCACAAAGGCCTAGCATGATGCTATAGTGTGATACTGTGATGTCAGTTCCATCATTATGGTGTTATAATTGGCAATTGTGATGTTGTAAGACAATTTAAATGTCATGAGAATTGTGAGGTATTAATTGTGAATTTTGATGTCAAATTAGCAGTATGCGAGGTCAAAATTGGGCATAATTGTGTCACAGTTGGACATGGTGATGTCACAGCAGATATAGGAAAAGACAGGAAAGGAAGGAAAAGGAAAGATATCAAATTGGTATCTGGTATTCTGTGTGAATGAACCTAGTATTAAAAGAAATAGATAAAAAATATTCCAATTCTCCCATGATCTTCAGACTGGAAAAGTGTATTTAAATGCCTGAAAAAGCAAATGTTACATTCAAGTGAAGGAATATGTTCGCAGACACAAGTTGAACCGTAAATCTTAGAACTCTGAATCCAGTCATTTTTTGGCCAGCAGCTGTATGAAGTGTAGTAGGGTGCCCTAGAAGATCTTCTATTCATAATTAAGGTAAACATCGTTTTTGATGGGGCCCTAATGGAGCATTCTGTGATCAAAATGGAACTTATGAGCTAATGATGTGGCTTTATACAGTCAGAATGTGGGAAGTGTGAGATACTAATGAGGGTATCCTGATGACAGAGCAGAGAATTGTGATGTCATAATGGGATATTTGATATCACAGGAGGGAATTTGAATGTCACTTTGGCACATCGTGTAAGCATAAAGGAAAGGCACGGTACCATAATGGGGACCCTGAGATGATAACAAGGGCAATGTGAGATCTCAATGGGGAATTGTGAAGGAACAGTAAAAAGTATGTCATCATGGGGTGCAGTGGTGTCACAATAGGGTACTGTGATATCACAGGGGAGAGTTGTTCTTTCACAATAGTGCATCCACTGTTATCACGGGAGAACTGAGATGTCACTAGGGTTTATTTTGATGCTGTAATGGATGATTATGATATCATGATGGGAAATTGTGCAGTCATATGGAGAACTATGATGTCACAATGGGATGTTGTGATACCAAAATAAGTTGTGTGCATTCAAAATATGCATGGTGATGTCACAATGGGATATTTTGATGCCATATTGGGTACAGTGATGTCATAATGTGCAACTATGTTGTCACAGTGGGAAGTTGTAGTATCATAAAGGTTGATTGTACTGCATTAATCAGGGCACTGTGAGGACTTAATAGGGTAATTGTGGTGTCACAGTGGAAATGATGATGTCAAAATGAGTCAAGCTAATGTCACCACAAGGCACCTTGATGAGACAGTGAAGTATTACCCTGTGATAAAAAGGAATTGTGACGCTATAATGAGGACAGTGATGTCATCATGGGCACTTGTGTCACACTGGAAGCTTATTATGTCACAAAAGAAAACTGTAACATCAATGAGGAATTGTCTGGTCATAATGGGGTATAGACAGGTCACGAAGAGGACATCATGATGTCAAAATACGGCAGGGTGGTGTCACAATGGGTCATTGTAATGCCATAATGTGGAACTATGATGTCATAAGAGGTCACGGTGTTTTTGAAATTGGGAATTGTGATGTCATAAAGGTTAATTGTGCTGCTATATTTAGGCAACATGAACTAATCATTGGGGAGTTGTTTTGCTATCACGGGAAATGGTGATGTTCCAACTGGGCATCATGAGTTCACAAAATGGCACTGTATGGTGACAATACAACATTGGGATATCTTAGTGAGGCACTGTGGTTTCACAATGGACCACGTGATATCACCGTGGACAATTGTGATGTCACCAAGAGAAATTGTAAAGTACAAAGGAGAGTTGCGAGGTCACATTTGAACACATGTTACAATAGGGCTTTATAATGTCACAAAGGCCTAGTATGCTGCTATCATGTGATACCGTGATGTCACATCCATCATTATGGTGTCACAATTGGCAATTGTGATGTTGTAAGATAATTTAAATATCATGATGAGAATTGTGAGATCTTTATTGTGAATTGTGATGTCACATTGGCAGTATACGAGGTCACAATAGGGCATTATGACGTCACATTAGGACATGGTGATGTCACAGCAGGAATAGGAAAATAAAGGAAAGGAAGGGAAAGGAAAGAAATATCAAACTTGCGTCTGGATTTGTGTGTGTGTGAACCAAGTATTAAAAGACATAGATAAAAATATTACAATTCTTCCAATATCTTGAGACCAGAAAAGAGTTCTTAAAAGCCTGAAAAAGCCAATGTTACATTCAAGTGAAGGCATTTGTTACCAGAAACAATCTGAAACTTAAATCTTAGAACTCTCATACCAGTACTTTTTCTGGGCCTGGAGCTGTATGAAGTGTAGCAGGGTCCCTTCAAAGAGATTCTAATCATAATTAAGGCAAACATAGGTTGTGATGGGGCCCTAAAGGAGCACTATCTGATCAAAATGAAATTATGAGCTAATGATGTGGCTTTATATAGTCAGAACGGGGGAAGAGTGAGATCATAATGGGGGTATTCTGATGGCACAGCAGAGAATTGTGATGTCATAATGGATTTTTGATATCACAATAGGGAAATTGGAGGTCACAGTGGGGCATAGTGACTGCATAAAGGAATGGCATGGTACCATAATGAGGACACTGATATGGTAACAAGGGCAATGTGAGACCACCATGTGGAATTGTGAAGTAACAGTGAAAAGTGTCTCATCATGGGGTACAGAGGTGTCAAAATAGGGTGCTGTGATATCACAGTGGAGTGTTCTTCTGTCAAAATCATGAATCTACTCTTTTCACTGGAGAACTGTGATATCACCATTGGTTTATTGTGATGTTGTGATGAATCATTATGATATCATGATGGGGAATTCTTAAGTCATATGGAGAACTATGATGTCGCAATGGGGTGGTGTGATACCACAATAGGATGTGTGAAGTCACAATAAGGCATGATGATGTCACAATGGGATATTTTGAGGCCATATTTGGTACAGTGATGTCATAATATGCATCTATGTCGTCAGAGTGGGGAATTGTGGTATCATAAAGGTTGATTGTGCTGCTCTAATGAGGGCAATGTGAGGTCATAATAGGGTAAATGTGGTGTCACACTGGAAAGGATGCTGTCACAATGGGCCAAGTTAGTGTCACCACACTGCAACTTGAGGTGACAGTGAATCATTATACTGTGAAAAAAAAGGAATTGTGACGCTATAATGGGGACTGTGATGTCATCATGGGCTCTTGTGTCACACTGGGAGGTGATGATGTCACAAAACATACTGTAACATCAATGAGGAATTGTCTGGTCATAATGGGGTATTGACAAGTCACGAAGAGGACATCATGATGTCAAAATAGGGCGTGGTGGTGTCACAATGGGGCCTTGCAATGTCATAATGTGGAACTGTAATGTCATAACATGTCACTGTGATGTTGCAATTGGGAATTGTGATGTCAAAAAGGTTAATTATGCTGCTATAAATAGGCAACATGAGCTCATAATTTGGGAGTAGCCTGGATATCATGGGGAATGGTGATGTTATATTTTGGCAGCATGAGGTCACAATATGGCATTATTGGTGACCATACAACATTGTGATATTATGGTGGGGCACTGTGATGTCATAATGGTCCTGGTGATATCACAGTGGGCAATTGTGATGTCACAGTGGGCAATCATGAGGTTACAAAGGAAAATTGTCATGTCATAATGGGAGTTGTGAGGTCACAAGTGAACACATGAAACAATAGGGCATTATGACGTCACAAAGGCATAGCATGATGCTATAATGTGATACCATGATGTCATTTCCATTATTGTGGTGTCACAATTAGTAATTGTGATGTTGTAAGACAATTTAAATGTCATGATGAGAATTGTGAGATCTTAATTGTGAATTGTGATGTCAAATTGGCAGTATGCGAGGTCACAATTGGGCATTATTGTGTCACGGTAGGACATGGTGATGTCACAGCAGATATAGGAAAAGAAAGGAAAGGAAGGAAAGGGAAAGATATCAAACTGGTATGTGGTTTTCTGTGTGTGTGAACATAGTATTAAAAGAAATAGATAAAAAAATTCCTATTCTCCCATGATCTTGACATTGGAAAAGTGTTATTAAATGGCTGAAAAAATAATGTTACATTCAAGTGAAGGCATTTGTTAGCAGACACAAGTTGAAGCATAAATATTAGAACTCTGAATCCAGTCCTTTTCTTGGCTGGCAGCTGTATGAAATGTAGTAGGGTGTCCTCGAAGATCTTCTATTTATAATTAAGGTAAACATCGTTTGTGATGGGGCCCTAATGGAGCATTATGTGATCAAAATGGAACTTATGAGCTAATGATGTGGCATTATAAAGTCAGAATGTGGGAAGTGTGAGATCCCAACGGGGTATCCTGATGGCAGAGAAGAGAATTGTGATGTCATAAGGGGATATTTGATATCACAATAGGGAATTTGAAGGTCACAGTGGCACATCATGATAGCATAAAGCAATGGCACGGTACCATAATGGGGACACTGAGATGATAACGATGGCAATGTGAGATCATAATGGGGAATTGTAAAGTAACAGTAAAAAGTATGTCATCATGGGGTGCAGTAGTGTCACAATAGGGTGCTGTGATGTCACAGGGGAGAATTGTTCTGTCACAATGGTGCATCCAGTGTTATCACTGGAGAACTGTGATGTCACAAGGGTTTATTTTGATGCTGTAATGGATGATTATGATATCATGATGGGGAATTCTGCAGTCATATGGAGAACTATGATGTCACAGTGGGATGTTGTGATACCAAAATAGGATGTGTGAATTCAAAATAAGGCATGATGATGTCACAATGGGATAGTTTGATGCCATATTTGGTACAGTGATGTCATAATGTGCAACTATGTTGTCACAGTTGGGTATTGTAGTAACATAAATGTGGATTTTGCTGCTCGAGTGAGGGCCATGTGAGGTCATAATAGGGTAATTGTGGTGTCACAGTTGAAATGATGATGTCACAATGGGCCCAGCTAATGTCACCACGAGGCACCTTGATGTGACAGTGAAGCATTACCGTGTGAAAAAAGGCATTGTGACGCTATAATGGGGACTGTGATGTCATCATGGGCACTTGTGTCACACTGGGGGGTTATAATGTCACAAAAGAAAACTGTAACATCAATGAGGAATTGTCTGGTCATAATGGGGTATTGACAAGACACGAAGAGGACATCATGATGTCAAAATAGGGCGGGGTGTTGTCACAATGGGGCATTGCAATGCCATAATGTGGAACTATGTTGTCATAACAGGTCACTGTGATGGTGCAATTGGGAATTGTGATGTCATAAATGTTAACTGTTCTATTATAATTAGGCAACATGAGCTCATCATTGGGGAGTTGTTTTGCTATCATGGGGAATGGTGATGTTCGACCTGGGTATGATGAGTTCACAAAATGTAACTGTAGCGTGACAATACAACATTGTGATATCTTAGTGGGTCACTGGGGTGTCACAATGGTCCTGGTGATATCACAGTGGGCACTTGTGATGTCACCAAGGGAAATTGTAAAGTCAAAAGGAGAGTTGCGAGTTCACAATGGAACACGTCACAATAGGGCATTATAATGTCACAAAGGCCTAGCATTATGCTATAATGTGATACCGTGATGTCATATCCATCATTCTGGTGTCACAATTGGCAATTGTGATGTTGTAATATAATTTAAATGTCATGATGAGAATTATGAGAACTTTATTGTGAATTGTGATGTCACATTGGCAGTGTACGAGGTCACAATAAGGCGTTATCACGTCACAGTAGGACAAGGTGATGTCACAGCAGGAATAGGAAAAGAAAGCAAAATTAAGGAAAAGGAAAGAAATATAAAGCTGGCATCTGGATTTGTGTGTGTGTGTGAACCAAGTATTAAACGACATAGATAAAAATATTCCAATTCTTCCAATATCCTGAGACTGGAATAGAGTTCTTAAATGCCTGAAAAAGCCAATGTTACATTCAAGTGAAGGCATTGGTTAGCAGAAACAAACTGAAACATAAATCTTAGAACTCTCAATCCAGTACATTTTCTGGGCCTGGAGCTGTATGAAGTGTAGCAGGGTCCCTTCAAACAGCTTCTAATCACAATGAAGGTAAACATAGCTTGTGATGAGGCCCTAATGGAGCACTATCTGATCAAAATGGAAATTATGAGCTAATGATGTGGCTTTATAAATTCAGAATGGGGGAAGTGTGAGATCCTAATGGGGGTATTCTGATGGCACAGCAGAGAATTGTGGTGTCATAATGGGATTTTTGATATCACAATAGGGAATTTGGAGGTCACAGTGGGGCATAGTGACTGCATAAAGGAATGGCATGATAGCATGATGAGCACACTGAGATGATAACGAGGGCAATGTGAGAACATAATGTGGAATTGGAAGTAAACGTGAAAAGTATGTCCGCATGGGGTACAGTGGTATCACAAAAGGACTCTTTGATGTCACAATGAAGTGTTGTTGTGCCACAATGATGCATCTACTGTTATCAATGAAGAAATGTCATGTCACATGGGTCAATTGAGATGCTGTAATGGAGGATTATGATATCATGATGGGGAATTCTGAAGTCATATGGATCACTACGATGTCACAATACGGTGTTGTGATATCACAATATTATGTGTGAAGTCAGCATAAGGAATGATGATGTCACAATGGGATATTTCGATGCCATATTTCTAACAGTGATGTCATAATGTGCAACTATGTTGTCACAGTGGACTATTGTAGTAACATAAATGTTGATTTTGCTGCTCTAGTGAGGGCAATGTGGGGTCATAATAGGGTAATTGTGGTGTCACACTGGAAAAGATGATGTCACAGTGTGCCAAGCTAGTGTCACCACACCTTGATGTGACAGTGAAGCATTACCCTGTGAAAAAGGGTATTTTGATGCTGTAATGGGGACTCTGATGTCATCATGGGCACTTGTGCCACACTGTGAGGTTATCATGTCACCAAAGAAAACTGTAACATCAATGGGGAATTATCTGGTCATAATGGGGAATTGACAAGTCACGAGAAGGGTATCATAATGTCAAAATTGGGCAGTGTGGTGTCATAATTGGGTATTGTAACGCCATAATGTGGAACTGTGGTGTCATAACATGTCACTGTGATGTTGCAATTGGGAATTGTGATGTCAAAAAGGTTAATTATGCTGCTATAAATAGACAACATGAGCTAATAATTGGGGAATAGATTGGCTATCTTGGGGTATTGTGATGTTCCATTTGGGCAGCATGAGGTCACAATATTTCATTATTGGGTGACCATACAACATTGTGATATCATGGTGGGGCACTGTGATGTCACAATGGTCTTGGTGATATCACAGTGGGCAATTGTGATGTCACAGTGGGCAATCATGTGGTCACAAAGGAAAATTGTAATGTCATAATGGAAGTTGCGAGGTCACAAGTGAACACATGTCACAATAGGGCATTATGATGTCACAAAGGCATAGCATGATGCTATAAGGAGATACCATGATGTCATGTCCAAATTTGTGGTGCCACATTTGGTAATTGTGATGTTGCAAGACAATTTAAATGTCATGATGAGAATTGTGAGATCTTAATTGTGAATTGTGATGTCAAATTGGCAGTACGCGAGGTCCCAATTGGGCGTTATTGTGTCACAGTAGGATATGGTGATGTCACAGCAGATATAGGAAAAGAAAGGAAAGGAAGGAAAAGGAAAGATATCAAACTGGTATCTGCTTTTCTGTGTGTGTGAACCAAGTATTAAAGAAATAGATAAAAAAAATTCCAATTCTCCCATGATCTTGCGACTGGAAAAGAGTTCTTAAATGGCTGAAAAAATAATGTTACATTCAAGTGAAGGCATTTGTTAGCAGATACAAGTTGAAGCATAAATATTAGAACTCTGAATCCAGTCCTTTTCTTGGTCGGCAGCTGTATGAAGTGTAGTAGGGTGCCCTCGAAGATCTTCTATTCATAATTAAGGTAAACATCGTTTGTGATGGAGCCCTAATGGAGCATTATGTGATCAAAATGGAACTTCTGAGCTAATGAAGTGGCTTTATAAAGTCAGAATGTGGGAAGTGTGAGATCCTAATGGGGGTATCCTGATGTCAGAGCAGAGAATTGTGATGTCATAATGCGATATTTGATATCACAATAGGGAATTTGAAGGTCACAATGGCACATCATGATAGCATAAAGGAAAGGCACGGTACCGTAATGGGGACACTGAGATGGTAACCAGGGCAATGTGAAATCATAATGGGGAATTGTGAAGGAACTGTAAAAAGTATGTCATCATGGGGTGCAGTGGTGTCCCAATAGGGTACTGTGATGTCACAGGTGAGAGTTGTTCTGTCACAATGGTGCATCCAGTGTTATCACTGGAGAACTGTGATGTCACAAGGGTTTATTTTGATGCTGTAATGGATGATTATGATATCATGATGGGGAATTCTGCAGTCATATGGAGAACTATGATGTCAGAGTGGGATGTTGTGATACCAAAATAGGATGTGTGAATTCAAAATAAGGCATGATGATGTCACAATGGGATAGTTTGATGCCATATTTTGTACAGTGATGTCATAATGCGCAACTATGTTGTCACAGAGGGAAATTGTAGTATCATAGAGGTTTATTGTGCTGCACTAATGAGGGCAATGTGAGGACTTAATAGGGTAATTGTGATGTCACAGTGGAAACGATGATGTCACAATGGTCCAAGCTAATGTCACCACAAGGCACCTTGATGTGACAGTGAAGCATTACCCTGTGAAAAAAAGGAATTGGGACCCTATAATGGGGATTTTGATGTCATCATGTGTTCTTGTGTCACACGGGGACGTCATGATGTCACAAAAGAAAACTGTAACATCAATGAGGAATTGTCTGGTCATAATGGGGTATTGACAAGTCACTAAGAGGATATCATGATGTCAAGATAGGGCGGGGTGGTGTCACAATGGGGCATTGCAATCACATAATGTGGAACTCTGATGTCATAACAGGTCACTGTGATGTTGCAATTCGGAATGGTGATGTCAAAAATGTTAATGATGGTGCTATAAATAGGCAAGATGAGCTCATAATTGGGGAGTAGATTGGCTATCATGGGGAATGGTGATATTGCATTTGGGCAGCATGAGGTCACAATATGGCATTATTGGGTGACAATACAATATTGTGATATCATGGTGGGGCACTGTGATGTCACAATGGTCCTGGTGATATCACAGTGGGCAATTGTGATGTCACAGTGGGCAATCATGAGTTCACAAAGGAAAATTTTAATGTCATAATGGGAGTTGCGAGGTCACAAGTGAACACATGTCACAATAGGGCATTATGATGTCACAAAGGCATAGCATGATGC
>PVJX010037092.1:0-17175 GCA_004027295.1 Dolichotis patagonum | reverse complement strand
ATATTGGCCCTACATATCACCAAGCTCAGGTCACAGCTGCAAGTACGGCTGCAGCCGTAAAGGAGATCCTCCTCACACATAAACAAGGAGGAAAGACAAATAATGGTAAATGTTTTAAATGTGACCAGATGGGCCATTTTGCCAAAGACTGTCTAACCGCCCCAAAGCCTCAACATAATAATCCAAGACCAAAGCCTACGAGTTTATGTCCTAGATGCAGGAGGGGATATCATTGGGCCAATGAGTGTAAGTCAAAAACAGACGCCGATGGCAACCCCCTTCCTCAGCAGGGAAACGGGAATTGGGGTCAGCCCCAGACCCCGAATTTGAGGCAGACCCCCGGGGCTATAGGGTTTGTCCCACAAGAAAACAACCCAACACAAAACAATCCATTTCAGACCTCCTCCGTGCCACACCAGGAAGTGCAGGACTGGACCTCTGTGCCGCCTCCAACACAGTATTAACTCCTGACATGGGCCCACAAGCCATTCCTACTAGGATTTGTGGCCCCCTTCCTGAGGGCACATGTGGGTTAATTCTTGGACGCGGCAGTAGAATATCAAAAGGATTACAAATTGTCCCAGGAGTCATAGATAATGACTATACCGGTGAAATCACTGTTATGGCTTCCTCTATCTCTGGTCTGGTTTCCATTAGTAAAGGGCAACGTATTGCTCAATTAGTGCTATTACCTTTAGTCCAAACTCCTAATATAGCCATGGCCTCCTATAGGGGAGATTCTTCCTTTGGGTCTTCAGATATATATTGGGCTCAATTCATTTCCAAAGATAAACCCCTTATGACTTTGTTGCTCAATCATTACCCCCCAAATAAGTTAATTAATTTTGCTAATCATCACTCATTCGTCTTTCCCAAGATCACGGCTTCCCAACCCCTTTCTGATGCCCTAGTGGTCTTTACTGATGGTTCCTCTTCTGGAAAAGCCACTTATGTAACCCGAGATAGTGTCACTACTCTTCAAACAGGGACATCTTCTGCACAGCTGGCAGAACTACAGGCTATTCTTGCAGTTTTTACCACTTACCCCGAACAGTCCTTCAACTTATTCACGGACAGTGCCTACCTTGCTCAGTCTGTTCCATTATTAGAAACTGTTGCCACTATAGGTCATGCCTCCGCAGCTGCAAATCTATTCAAACAGCTACAAGATATGATTTGGCTTCACCGTCACAAGTTTTTATTGGCCACTTATGAGCTCATTCTGGCCTCCCGGGTCCTCTTGCTCAGGGAAATCATCTGGCTGATGTCGCCACTCAGATGCAGGTCTTCATGACCCACTTTGAGTCTATGGATGACTCCAGGGTGTCACTCCTGGAATGGCCCTGACCCTGTTCTCATCTGGGGGGCGAGGCTCAGTCTGTGTTTATTCTAAGCACATATATACAAATATATATTTATATATACATATAGAAGAAAAGGAGGCCAAATACTGAGATCTAGTACAAACCAATATTTAGATATGAGAAAGACAATAGCAAATTAGATCAAGAAAGAATGTCTAGTGACATTGGAAACAAAACAGATTAAGTGAAAATCAGTGTTTACACTTGAAAGTGAACAATATAATAGAAGGAATTCTTGGATCTGATGCTTATTTTCTCTAATCATTATGGTGTTTGAATTAGCATGAGACTGATAGGAAGTCAGTCACAGTCAGAAAAAAGAAAATAAATGTTTCTCAAAACCTTAGTAATGTGAAATGGACAGCTAATTCCAAAAGTCACCTAGATCAAATTTTCATATTACTTTTAATTTACTTTCTAACCATATAATTTTCACCACTCAGCTATCTAGTTAATGAACTAGATAAAATGAATATGAAACCAGCATACTCTTAAGCATCTCAATATGTCTACAGACAAGGAATTTAATGATCAGAGACAGGGACTTTAGAAAGTGTGTGAGTGGTCATGAATTGCTCCCTAGAATATATCAAATTTAAGATAGATTTTACTAGAAAGCCATACTAAGGAAACATTTGGTTGAAAAGAATTCTTATTGGAGTCCAGAAGTTGTTTAGAAGGAGCAAAGGTGAATGTGTGAGCATTGGAGGAGAAAGAGATACCAGAAAATGATGAGCGTGAGATAAATGGCGCATGCCAGCAATGTTTTAGTGCACAAATCGGAAATGTTTTTCTATCTCCATGTGTAAATTTGGTTACTTCTTCATTTGTGAAACAGATAAGTGTAGGGGAAGAAATTATGGTCTCTTACATCTCCAGTAGAGGGTGTTTCTTACTCTCCTCAGTCTAGGGCAAGGAGAAAATTCATTTTAAGCTATTGGATATTTGGGAAGTATTTTTTTTAAAGTAGATTGTTTTTGAAAAGTAAATATCAACATATATTTTATTTGTGAATAATCTGAATTTTATATAATCTTGTTATTGTAACCAAGTAACTACTTTCATAGTATGAAAACTTGTTAAAATGTAAGTGGACACAGGTGCCTTTTCATCAGAATTCTCTATTATAGAGTGCCATGCCCTAAAAATGCTGATTATGTAATGGTTAGCAAGTATTTGTATCAGATGATTATCAGGTTAAGTTTGACATTATTTGTAGCTTTTCATTATTATCTTAATTCTCTATTATTGCTAATAGTTGTAAATTGATATTTGTTGTATTAGTGAACAGTCTCAACTATTTTTAACTGAAGTGCTTTTACTTAATTGATAGAGCCTAACTAGCACGATGTTGTTTGATTTGAAAATAATATCTTAATATTTGTTATTTAATAAAGCACACCATCAATTGCTCCCCACATGGAGTTGTTTCCAGGAACCCTCATTGATACAAAAATGCAGGAACATGTAAATTCCTTATATAAAATAGTATGGTATTTACATATAATCTGCATAACTCTCTACTATAACTTAAATTCATTTTAAGATTACTTACAGTACTCACTACATTTTAAGTTCTATGCAACCAGTTGTTAGATTGTATTCATTTAGTGAAAAGAAAAAAGTGTAAACATGCTTAGTATAGAAGACACTTTTTAATATTTTCTAATCAGAAGTAGTAGATTCTATAGATGCAAAATCTATAGATTCAGAGTATCGACTGTAATTGCTCTCATAGATTGAAGTGGCTCTATCTTAATTAATATTGACATTTTAAAAATTAAGTACCCTAGTAAAGTCTTTAGTCACGAATCGATTGCCGTTTTCATTTTATTAAAAATTCAGCTGTTTTAGTACTTTGAATGTGTTCATCATAAACTCATGTTTAACCAGCTTCTCACACAAGATTGGATGCACACTCGCAGTTGTAGGGCCGAAGATTTGCTAGTGAATACATGAAAGGTGAAGATGGCCTGCACATTTCAACACTGGCAGTGTTTCTTTATTAGTTGAGTTCTGTTCCTGGGAAAATACAGTGGATATTGTAATCATTTCTGCAAAATGCTTAACCCATCCTTTTTTGTACAGTAGTTCTGTGTTTTTTAAGATGATCTCTTTATTCCATTCTTAGCATGGATGTTGATTGTTTCACCTGAATTAGATTACTTTTATCTATGAAGTGACCTTTTGAGGCAATGCAAATTGCTTCAGTTTATTTAGACAAAAGGATTAATTAGTTCAGGAATGACCCTTGGCCAGAGGGAAGTCAAGCAGACACAGTGGTGGCTGTGAGGACCATCTGGGGAGTCATGCTTCGAACTCAGAAGAGGGAGCTCCAGGAGGTCACTTCCCTCTTCCTCTGCATCTTGGGCAGATTTCATACCTGAAGAACAAAAGCAACACAGAAACACTGACCTGAAGTTCTATTTGAACCACATCTGTCACTGCGTGATTTTTTGTACTTTTGGGGCTTTGCATTTTGTTTTCATTGGTAGAGCATTTAAATGACTTTAAAGGATCTTTGTGTGAGTTTCTTTTTGGTTTGTTTGTTTTGTTTTTGATGTCTGGAATTGAACTCAGGACCTTGCACTTGCCAAGCAGAAGATTACGCCACAGAGCTATGTGAGTTTCTTAACTTACGTGAGTTTCTTACATGACGTTTTATACTTGAAGCAAAAGAATAACAAGTGATTTGGTATTGATTGTATGTAGAAGAAATTTTAAGAGTATTTTATGTATATTTTAAGAAACTTAAATAGAATTATTTTCTATACTTCATTTGAAGTGATAAAATTTCCACATTTGTTAGCTGTGATAAGATGTCTAAGGGATACTCATATCAAGGGCAATATCTAAGAAGATTATGTAAAGCAATAGACTGAAGAAAAATATATATAAATCAAAATATAAGACTAAAATGTGTAATTAACTCAAGAAGATAGGTAAGAAAAGAGGAACAAACAAAAACCAGGACATACAGGCAGGAAACATACTGGAAGAGTAGAGTTCTGACATGTAATTACTGTAAATGTATGTGGTCTAAATACAGCAATAAATAATGAAGATTGGTGTACCCGCTCAAACAAAACAAAACATGATCCAACTATATGATACAGCCAAGAAATCACTTTAAATACTGTTATAAATTTACTTTTAAAGTAATTGGATGCAACATATACTATGAGTACATTAATTTAAAATGCATATTGATTGTATTAACATCAAATGAAGCAAAGTTCAGGGAAAATTGCTGGAGACAAAGAGGATAGGGACTTAATGAAGTGTCAATTAGCAAAGAAGACTCAGTAATCCAAAATGTGTATGTACTAAGCTAACAAGTTTGTAAAATGTGCAAGGCAAAAACTGACAGTACTGAAAGGAGAAAATATCAGATTCATAATTAAATTTTGGAATTGAATTATCCTATTCAGTGACTGAAGAACAACTAGACAGAAAATCAATGAAGATGTATAAGAACTAAACAACTAACATTTACAATATCTATTGTGTTCAATTTTATGGAAATAAACCTAAATACCTAAAATAACAAAATACATATTTTTATTCAAGTATGCGTAGAAGAGTTACCAAAACTGAAATCATATACTTACACATAAAACTACCTCAACAATTAAAAAATACTGAAATTATACAAATACAGAGTATGTTCTCTGACATTAGTGAAATAAAATTTAAAAATCAGTAGCAGAAAGATAAAAGGAAAATCTTCAATCATTTGAAAACTGCATTTTCCATTCAACCCATGAGCAAAGAAAAGTCTCAAAGGGAATAAAAAGGACGTGTAGAAGTTAGTGAAAAATTTATGTGCATATCTAAACATGTGAGATCCAAATGAAACAGTATTGGGAGAGATATTTGTAACAGTGGATGCTTATGTTTGAGAAAAAAGTTTTGAAGACTAGTTAATATAATTTCTCACATCATCAACCCTTCCAAAAGAACATACTGAGTCTAACAGAAACAGAAAAGGAAACAAAAATGAAAGTGTAAATAGGAAAACAATGGGAACACGAATGCAACATAGGGTCATTTTGAGAAAAAACAGTGAAGTCGACTAACCTTCAGCACCATGGACAAAGATAGCAGAAAGAAGACAAAAATCATCAACATTAGGAAAGAAACAGGGATATCACTGTAAATCCTAGAGCCAATAAAAAGATAATAACTACAACAATGTCTCTTGTTATAAATTTTGCTGACATATAATGGTTCATTTCCTCAAAACCTACCAACCACCAATACTAATCAAGGTGAAATAAACAAATGAAATGTTTCTTATACTATAAAAAATTTGGATTGATACTTTAAGAGTTCAGACTCATATGCATGAACCCTAGCATAAGAAACAGGAGTCAATGGGATTCAAAAGCAAAATTGTTAATGTAACAGCAAAGGGGAGGAAACACCTGGGAGGGAAAGGTGGAAACTACTCTCAATTTCTTATTGTCTTATCTTGAACTCTTGAACTGTTTACACAATTTTGTTAGGTTTGGCTTTGTTCTGTCTTGTTTTGTTAGATTCTATGCTGTCAGATGGTAGGGGAAGCTATTTTGAATATAATGGTATATATTATGGTAATCATGGTTTCCTATTATATTGTTTTGAAGACTTACAGTGCTTTCATTCATTTGCTTGATTCATTTTATTGTTTTGTTTGATTTTATTATGTGTGATTGTATGAATAGCTATTTTGAAGAAAGGAAGACATTATGGTAGCCTTTGCTAATTTACTATCATCTTGTTTTGAAGTCCTACCATGCTTTTGTTCTTCTGTTTTGATTGGTCCTATCCTATTGTGTTTTATTTGATTTTATTATGTGTGATGGTATAGACAAAAATTTTGAGGAAAATAAGGTATTAGAGTAGCCATTGTTCATTTCCTGTTATTTGATTTTGAAGTCCTGTGATGCTTTCATTCTTTTGAATGGCTTTATAGTATTTTGTTATGTTTGATATTACTGTGTGTGAAGCTATGTTCAACTATGTGGAAGAAAAGAGACATTATGACGGCTACTGTTGATGACCGGTTGTTTTGTTGTGAATTGCTGTGTTGCTTGCATTGCTGTGTTCTGATTTGCTTTGTTCTGCTCTCTTTTGTTTTATTCTCTTTAAAAAAAATTAAAAAGAGTTCCTGAAAAAGATTTCCAAACACAGATGGCTTTAATGAAGAACTTGACCAAACATTTAGAGAATTAATGCCAGTTTCATAAAATGCCTCCCATAAAATTGAACACAAGGAAACATTTTATAACTCATTTTTGAGGCTAACATTACTTTGACATGTAAGTTAGACAGAGTACATTAATAAAGAGCTACAAAACAATATATCTCATGAGTTTAGACAACAAAATATTAGCTATTTAAATCCAGCAAAGCATTATATTTTATATATCCTCAGTGCGATCTTACTGATAGATATTATGACTGTTTTTATTTAAAGTTTGGAAATGAGACATAGTTCATAAATATCTTGCTTATATTTGTTATGTTGGAATTGGCAGAACTTGAATTTCAATCTAAATTGTCAAACCCCCAGTTTGGTTGTTCACAATCACCATCAAACTAAGATTTTCAGTTTTCTATGGCTAAGATTGCTAGTTTCAAAAACAAATCTGTTCCTTCCTCTCTCTTTAGTTATAAAACCCTGGTGTTAACACAGCACCATGCCACTGAGAGACCACACTCTTGCTGAAGTGGTTGTCTTCTTATGAAGTGATGACAAGTGATGTTTCAGCAGAATTGTTCTGTGGGATGTCAGAAGTAGCTTGTGAAAATAATTTGGTTTATTCTTTAGTTCTTTCTCTCTTTCCCGTTGTCTGGATTATTAATATGATGACTGGATCCACAATAACCCTATAACATCATGGAATAATTAAGAATCATTGTTGAATACTGACAATTGATGGTGGAAGAGGAATTTGGTGCCTGCTTCAAGAATGATAGTATGGAGTTTCTAAAAATATTTTATATGGCCTATTTTGAAAATTCTTTTATGAGAGAAAGAAATAATTACCCTGTTTGGGAATTTTCAGTTATATGGAATTCAACTTTATCCTAGCTGATATTTCTTTCCACATTCTCCTAATTTATTTTTATAGAAATAATAAAAATCATCAATATCTTATTTATATGCTGTTCTGTGAATGCTAGAAATGTAGACACAACCTTTGTGCAACTTACTTGTACTTATCTTGACATTTTTACTTGCTCTGAATGGAATGATGTATCTTTGAGATTGTTATTTTATAAATCTATTATCTTTTCACTATTATTTTTAAAGGTTGACATTAATAGATGTTTCTAATTAAATTCTATGGAATTGATGCTTGTCAGACTTTACAGACAAATACTTCCTTCAGGCTTTTCACAAAATATTGGCTTCCCCCACAAAATGTCTTTGCCTGCAGCTCGGCTCTACAAGCTGATTTATGACTACCAGCACTTGCTAGTGCAGAGAGCAGAGACGGAACTTGTCAATGGTGGCATTATGTGAGCCATCTTTGACTTGTGAGAAGTGCCAAAAGACATTAGTATTCTGCATGCTTCTCTTGCTACCTCATTATTTTTCTCTCTTTGCAAAAATATTGACTTTTCATTGGGAATTTCTTTTTAAATTTTCATTCAGTTAAAAGAAGCACTTTCTATGTTCCCTTATGTTAATTTCCTTGGGCTATTTTCATAAGATACCATATTTAGGGAAAATGTAGCAGGAAAGTTTAATGGAAGTCTTTTATTAAAATGTGAACCTAACTTCTTAAGATGCACTATATAATGTAATCAGATGGAGTATTTTTGCATGAGGAAAAATAGTTATATTTTACAATGAACAAATCAGCAACAACCAATAAAGAACAGAGAAAGATTGGAGTGCAAGACACAGGCATAACTTATTCTTGTTCATCATTGGCATGCAATAAGCAAATGCTTTTTTTTAACAAGTAGACACACTGAATATTATAAATACATTTAAATTACACAGCATTTAAATTTACTAGCTAATGAGTTATTAGGGAGACACCATTTTATCGTGATAGTACATTAATCTGTGGCACTAATGAATAGGTTAGCATTAGTAATGTACAGCACTGTGAATCAGTTTCCTACTAACGTCTGCAGATCAAAAAACACACTGTTCAAGAACATTTGAGGTCAATGGAGTGCTCTGAGTGACTGTCCCTCACATATAAATTCAATGGCAATTTTAATGAGTCATATGGTCATTTTCCACTACAACCAAAATTACAAGAAAACAAAACAAAATGAAATGCAAGGCCAGTTGCTAGCTGAGACGTGTGTTAGAAAGTGGTTTAATCTGTGTCCTAGAGTAAGCTGTCTGGGTCCATGGAGGACACAATAGGCAACTGCTTAGGTCACCTAGATGACACCCTCTTGTTCTATGAGAGAAAACTACCAGTGTGGTAAGAAATAGCAGTGATCACCAAAAGGAAATCAGTTTTCGACAATAGCTGTGGATAAAATTTCCTCAAAGATGACTGACTTGAGTCACTTATGGCCTTTTATATCTCTTCGAGGGAGGATAAGTAGACATTAGAAAAAATACACATATCTATTCAAACCTACCCCCTCCTTGACTTGTAAAATATTTTTATTTTAGATAATTTTATTTTAGAGAATAAAAGTGAAAATTTGAACAATATCCAACCTGAAAATGATTAATTTGTAAATTAATGAACCAATTAATGAAAAAACAATCAATAAAATACAATGTTACATGAATGAGTCACTGGAACATGGAGGTAGCAAGTGGAATCCCAGTCACCAGGACAGAGGAGGACAAAAAGTTCTAAGAGCTTCACTGCACGGATGATCACGTCCTTGTAACAACTCATTTGGAAAGTAAGGCTCAACTCTATCTTTTAGAGCAGGTGAGGGGAAAAGGGAAAATACAGTTACATACATCCGTATTTTTTCTTCTCACAAAGTATTTCTTACATTTTGCTCAATTCAATGGTCCAAGGCTCATTAATTATTCACACCCACACTACAGATACACAAATGGCAACATTCGTACCATTACATGTGCCATTAAACTGCCACTAAACTTCCTAAAGGTACAATAGAGTATGGCATAACTTTATCTCTTGTACTAACTTGTAGGTAAATTGTGAAAAATCTCCATTGATAAGTATAAGCTGCTACAGTATCTCAGGGATAGAACCCAAGAGAGATGGTGTAAAGAGTCCTGTTAGCTCAGGCTCTAAGCTAAGCCTGGTGCCAGAGATGGATTATCTGGCCAAGAGAAAAGAATCACGTCAAACAGGACATAAATAGGAATGAGGAGAGAAGGAGGTGCCCATCCTGGTGGGCCATGATCTGAGCAGCAGTGTAACAATGTGTTCCTGCAAGACTGCTTTAGAGCAAAAGAATAATACACTTAGTTGTTTCTCTTGGATCTAGGGCTGACTGAATTCCAACCCCGGAAGAAGCTTCCAAGTTTTTTTGCCTAGAAAATTAGTGGACTACTGCTGACTCTTTTTTAGCGCTGTCTAAATACCTCAGCTGGGTAATTTGGGCAAAAAGAAGTAGGCAATGGTCCTGCTGACTCATCTTGAAGGTAGTCAGCATCCTTCAGGTAACAGTTCATTGCTCATAGGGTGTATTTGCAACTTATCTTTTTTTCCTTTAGTGACTTAGAGAAACACTAGCAACATACAAGGTAGAAAAGGCCAAGCTATAGAGTTTTTTATACTCGATGCGGCTACAAATGAAGATGGTGCACTGCTAAGGCATTTGTCTTGGTACAGTGGGAGGCACACTGTAGTTGCTAACCTGATTTTTCAGAAATGAATGTGCTTTTTTATTTTTAAATTTATTTTTATTTGTTGTTTCAGTGCTAGGGGTTGAATCCAGGACCTCACACATATTAGGCAAGCTTTCTGCCACTAAATTCCTGAATTTGTTCTTTTGAATGTAACTATGCAAAAGGATGGAATGCATTTAAAGAAATCAGAAATTGAACTTTGCCAGTGTAAGGAAGTAAGCTTGAGCACTCTCTTGTTAGACAAATAGGGCTGAACATTCTTCACTGGAGTTATCAGTTTGTGAGTTAGTGACTAAATGTTAGAGATAACTCTTATCTCAAAGTGTGAAAGCAATGTTTAAAAGCAGTGTCATGATATACACAGAAAGAGACGTATCGAGGAGTTAAAGAGCTAACTGGCGTTTTTGTGGAAAATGTTCTGTGGGATACAGATCATTTTGGCAAATTGCAAAAATCATGTGAATATTCAGTTACATAATACAAGTGATTTCTTGATCAGTATGGCCCTGCTCTGCTGTATTCTGTATGAATTTTATATAGGTCTTGATTCCTAAATTTGGTAAAAACCCAGGGGTCTCAACATCTGATGAAAAGGATTTACTCCTTGGGCAGTAGCAAAATTCATCCAGGAAACTGAGCCTAGATGGAAATCTGAATGACTGTATAATTATGTGCCTGACTTAATTAAAACAACAACACTAATTACACCAATGGCTTACTCCCTCATACAGAGAGGAGGGGACTTAATGTGTCTTGTATTGCTGGAAAGGAAAGAAAAGAGATCTGTTTGCTTTACAATTCTGGTGGGAAGAAAGTCCATGTAATGCCACCTAGCAAGGTACCCTAGCGGTGTCACAACTTGATAAAGAAGGAGGGCCAGGGATATGGCTCAGTGGTGCAGTGGCTGCCTGGCAAGCATGAAGCTGTGAGTTTGATTCCTGGTATCAAATAAATAAATAAATAAATGGGAAAAGCACAGGTGCGAGCAGAAGGAGTCAAAGTGGGGTGTGGCCTTGCTTTGTATTATATGCATAAATAAATATTTATAGTATAACCTGCTTTCCAAAGAGCCCACCCAATTAGAGGAGACCAGACGCACTCACGTGATAGTAGCATTAATCCACGCGTGACGATGAAACTCCTAACTACCCTCCAGTAGACCTCACCTCCTAAAATTTATATCATCGTTTAAGTGCCAAGCTTCTACCATCTGAAACTTTTGTGGGTAATTCCTACCTAACCGTAACACGAAGCCTGGGCATCCGCTTCACTATGTAATCTTTAATCATTAGTGCCTGAAATAGACAGGGGTCCTGGATACCAGAATGTACTTAGGGGAGCAACATAGAAAACCAGGCCTACGGCAGAACATCAATGAAACGTGGCCTAAATCAATCTACCCTTGTATATAATATGTAATGGTATGCTACATATAATATAAATCCATATTATTATTTATAATATAATCAATCTATCCTTGTATACAACATATTGTTTTCTTTTCAACTTATCCTAACAGTTTCCATCTTTTCACTGTATTCTTTAGGGCATTAGCATTTGCTATTTAAAGTGATTTCACTGGTCATCTTTTTGTCACTGTTACAAATACCTGACATAATCAACTTGTAAAGAGAAAAGGTTTGTTCGGGGTCAGGTTTGGAGATTCCAGTCCATGACGAGGTTTCAGATGAGAGTGCTGGTTGTCAGTGTTAGGGAGAACGTGGTAGGGAGCACCTAGTGGAGCAAAACTGCTTATCTCATGGTTAGGGAGGAAAACAGAAGAAGAGGAAGGTGTGGGGTTCAACTGTCTCTTATCTCCTTTACAGCATACACTCAGCGACACAATGACTTCCTTTAGCTCCATTTCTTCAAGGTCCTACCGTCTCCCAGTAACATTGTTCTTGGGACCAAGAAAGATGGATTTTAACAGGTGGACCCTAGGGAAATGTTCAAAACTCAAATTATATCTATGACCCTTAATACAGTAGAATAATATCTAGTATAGTTGTTACCTTTTTTCTGTATTTCTTCTTAGGTTGTATCGTTTTATTTAGGCATTTTGTATGATTGTGATTTTTAAAATTTTTACTGTATCAATTACACTTTCTTCATTTCTTCTTACGAGTTGCTCTAAAGTTTATAATGTACACTTTCAAATAATCTCAACTGTCATTTAAATAATCATAAAAATACTTTCTAGATATTGCAAGTAATTCCTGGTAGTATGTCTTCATTTTGTGTATCTGTAAAGTATTTTTTGTCCTTGGTAATGCTTTTAATAATAAACTTTAAAGGAAGTATTTATTGTTATTATTTAAACAACTTTTTTATCTATTAGATCAATTAAGAAGATGGAAAAGAATGTGTTTTACCCTCATTAATTCCTTCTCTAATACTTTCCTCTCTTTGTGCATGCTATGGTCTATCCTTTCAAAATTCATATGTTATAATTTAAACCCCGAGATGATAGTACTAAGAGGTGGTCACTGTGGGAAATTGATTAAATCATGAATTTAATGATTTAATGATTTATTATGAATGGTGACCTGATTAAAAAAAACTTTATAGAGCTACTGACTCAGCCCATCTTCTATCATGTGCAGACATGTATTATCTAGAAGACTGAGAAGCAAGATCTCACCTTAGAATCAGAGTGAGCTCTTATATTATTCTGTCTGTTGACATCTTGTTCTTTGACTTTCCAGGCTCTGGAAACATGAGAAGTAATTTCCTATTATGTATAAATTATTCAGCCTCAGGTACTTTGTTATAGCAGCATAAGCTGATCAATAAATACAGTGAAGACCCAAGTTCCTGACCTATATCCCTTCTTTTCCCTTCTTTCTGAAGAATTTCTTTTAATATTTATTACAAGGGAGATTTACTGGCAACAAACTACCACAATTTTCATTTGTCAGAAAAATCTTTATTTCTTCACCCTTGAAAATAATTTTGCAGCATATAGTAATCCAGGACTGTGGGTTTTAATCTTTCAAAACTTCAAATAGTCTGTTCTGCTCTTTTCTTACTTACATAGCTTTGAAGAGAAGTCAAATGCAACTTTATCTTAGCTTCTCCATAGGTAAGATGTTTTTCCCCTCTGGTTTCTTTCAAGATTATTTCTGCCCTTGATTTTTTACATTCTAAATCTGATATGGCTTGCTATAAATTTTAACTTGGCTACAGTCTCTAGAAGTTTTCAGTCACCCTTAGTTTTCAACCTCAGCATTGGACCAGCAGCAGATTTTTCTTCTGGATTTCTGCTTGCTCTGATAAATTGTGATTCTCTGTTTGTCTGGCTCTAATTTTGGGAGCAGCAGTTGACTTTGTGACCTCAGTTTTCTAGTGTATCTAGGAAGATTTGTTAGTTTTCAGTTTGTTAAGTTTTCTTTTTTTCTTTTTTTGTAGGGCTAAAGTGATAATTTTCAAGCTCTTTAAATGTCAATCAGAAATTAGAAGTTACCATAAACCATTTATATTTTAAATGCTTGCTTTTATTCCATCTTATACATCATGAATGGTTGTATAACTTCACATTAAGAATTTATTTAAATGGACTCCTGTAACAAAAACACAGGATGAAAAGAAATTTCCTTCAAATTTTTGATTGTATTTTACCTTTTACATATGGGTAGCATTGATAGGTATGTTGAAACTGATGTTGATATTCATAGGGCCAAAATGGGAGTCTTCTTATTCACAAATATTTCAAACATTTATAAGACAACATATTTATAGGTAGAATTCTAATTTTAACAGAACTATAACTACAAAGACATTGTTATTATTAACGGAAATTATGATTCAGGAGATTTTAGATTTGAGAGACTATTCAGTTTGTTGTTGGTCTCAAATTCAGATATTGGCAAAGTAAAGCCAGGAGATCCAATTTAGCGTGTTACTTCTTTATATAAATAGCATTTTATTGGATTACAATCACGCTTTCCTGTATTTACATAATGTCTTAATCGCTTTCATATTACAGAGCTGATTGGTTGTCACAAAGTCTATATGTTTCATAGGGAGCTGAAGACCTCTTACTCCCTGACTCTATAGAAAAAAGATTGCCAACTTTTACTTTACCATAGAGAGAAGATTTTGAAATTTAACAAGCTAAGTAACTTATGGGAGTGAATTTGTTTTGGTTTTAAATTGTGTATTTGTCATATTACATCTGTATCTATATGTGTATATGGTGGTGATTAGAGAAAGAATTTTGTATTTATGATGTTCATTGGACAGTTTAAGGATATAGACTTTAGAAATCGAAGTGAAATATTTTTGTGACTGTGGCCTCCTTGTGCATTGCTTTTGTTACTTTTTTTGGTTACTGTTCTTTGCCTGTCTCCCAGTCACTCCTTTTTATTTATTGATAAATTTAGCTTCCAACTTCACGGTTTCTTTTCAATTTCCCTGTGGCAGTCAGGGCAGAATGCCAATTTGAGTGGCTTTTGGACCTGCCTGGGTTTGGGGAGGCCATTTGTGGGTGTGTCTGGGCACGTCATGTAGATGTCACCTTGGTGTCTATGTCTGGTCCCTTATTCCTTCCTTCCTGGTGCTAATCCTCTGCTCTGTTTCTCAGCTGTCATGAACTTGGCATTTTTTCTCGGCCTTGCCTGTGCCTCTGTCATGGAACTAGGTTCCTGTCGGTAGATTTCCTGGAACATGAGCCTTTAAATTGTGAGTGTGGGACTAGAGGTTCTCTTTGACCCAGCTATTCCCTTCCTTATTATCTCCCCAAAAGAATTAAAAACAACACACCACACTGATATATGCATATTAGTGTGTATAGCAGCACAATTTGTAATTGCTGACTCTAGGAAATAGCACAAAGACCCATCAACCAAGGAATGGATAAAGAAGATGTGGGTTTTTTACACAGTAGAGAATTACTCTGCTATAAAGAAGGATAAATTTAAGGCATTTCTAGGTAAATGGATGCACCTTGAGATCATACTGTGAAATGAAATAAATCAGACACACATGTGAAAATATCACATTGTCTCTCTGGCATGAGAAACTGAAATGTAAAATAAATAAGGACCAACATGTACAATAGATATTTCAAAATAGGAAAAATTATTCAAATGGGAAGGGGAACCTGGGAGGAAGGAGGGGAAAGGAAGGAAGAAAATAAATGAGAAAAGAAGAATAAAAAGGAAGCAAAGCTTTTGTAGATAGGGAGGGACAAACAGATTGAAGAGAGGGGAAAGGAAGGGGAGCGAAAGAATTCAGATATATTATGTACAGGGGCAAATTCCCCATGGCGAATGTGATAATTGTGTGTATCTAAATTGTACCAATAAATTTAGTTTAAAACAAAAAAATTGCAAAACAGTTTGTGGGTGTCTCAGTGATGAGAAAGCTGACTAATGCGCTTTCTGTCTATCACTGCTTCTCAGTACTTCACAAACAATCATGGAGAATTCTCTCACTCACCCACGTTCTCACCTACAGCACACATGCCTCCCGCAAACAGCATCGTCTCCAGGCCTGCATCTTACCATGAGTCCTGTCGCCCTCAGTGACTGTGTCACCACCTTTTCTCACTGTCAGTTGCCTTTAGTGTTGTCACATCCTCTACGCTCAGCTTGGACTTCTTGGATTCTCACTTTGCAATCATTTATCTTTTCCAAGCACACTTAGCTTCCTCACTTCTTTCTCTCGTTAAGTTTCTGTGACAGAAAATCAATCCTTGCTGACTTCATCTAGCTCACAGGCTGCCAGAAAATATTGCAATATAGAGCGGAAGAGTCTCACTAAAATTCATAATCATAGACCTCAGAGGGATTCCTACTGGCGTCCCTCTCTCCAGCTGTATTTTTCCTCTCTCTGAAATGGCTGTTTAATAACTGCAGTTCCCGCGCACATATTAAATCTAGTCTCCTCTCAGCTTCTGTCAGCTGTTGTCTTCGTTTAGCCTCACAGCATAGAGGAAAGCAGAAATTGTCTGTCACATGTACACATGTTCACTTTGCTCTTTACCACCCAGTCAAAATGCTGCATGCATGTGTTTTCTCCCTACTCTTTGTTCTTTCTCTTTAAGGTGAATAAACTACTCTAGTTACTGTCAAGGATTAACCTTTACTGGAGTACTGAGCTCCTCTGCTGCTTCTCAAATACTTCTTGCCGGTATTTCTTCTCTTCTTGCATCTTCAACCTATTTTGTTGTTTTAGTTCTTTCAGCATAATGCCCTGCTTTCTTATAATTAGAAAGAAAGAAAGGGAGGAGGGAAGGAAGGCAGGAAGGCAGGAAGGCAAGAAAGAAAGAAAGAAAGAAAGAAAGAAAGAAAGAAAGAGAAGGAAGCAGCTAACTTGTAATTCAACTCCATGATACCAATTTTCTAGCTGCTACGTCCTCTCAACTACATTTAATGGGGGAACAGCATAAGGTGTATTTCTTTATTTTTTACTTTTTAAAAATTTTATTTAAAGAGGAAAAAAAAACGAGACAAAACAGAAAAATGGTAGCAACAATACAGAAAAAAATAAAAGAGACAAAAACAAACAAACAGACCAAAAAAACCCCCAAAACAACAACGATAACAAAATAAAAACAAAAAAACTAAGAAATCGCCACTTGAAATATTACATACTCTCATCATTGGAAATAGTTGTTCAAGTTACAAAATTAAGATATACAAAGTAGACATTCAAACAATGAGACTGTTTACACTTCTGCTCAACCATCTAACAAAAATAGTAGTATAGTCATCTATCTTACACACTTAAACATACGTGCAATTATATCCTTTAGAGCACTTTCTTTTCCTCTCCTTTTTATAATAGCAATTACACATTTTGGGTTTTATTACTCCCACATTTCTTATTACTTTTTACACTAGAGAAACAATGTGATATTTATAAATATGATTCTTATTTATTTCACTAATGAGGATTGTCTCAAGTTGACTCCATTTCCCTATGAAGGCCTCAAGATCATCCTTTTTTATAGCTCAGTAGTATTCCATTGTGTAAAAATACCACACCTTTTCATCCATTCTGCAG
>PVJX010037091.1:0-17172 GCA_004027295.1 Dolichotis patagonum | reverse complement strand
GACAGTGTCTCTGGGCCTGACTGCAGGATTGATGTGGGCAGTGCCATCCAGGACCACTCCCTGCTTCACACATGACACAACCAAGACAGGACATATCAGGCCCTTCCCTGGACTTAGAGGCGAGGCTCTAATGGAAACCCTGATTCTCCACTGTTCTTGCCATAGATATAAGCCTCGCTGGACCACAGTTCAGACTTTCCAAGTAGAGTAGGACTGTACACAACCCGTCTTTGCTCCTAGGTCACTTGTTTAAAACTAACTTCACACCTGTATCTTGACTACTTGAACTCATTTTCATTTTCTAAGCTGAAATTTCATTGGCAAGAGAAGACTGTTAGCTCCCTTCCATGAGCCCACACAACAGCAGGCAGGGGAAGCTCCCAGGGAAGATGCAGGGATCTCATGCTCACAAGTCTCAGGAAAATCCAGAGACTAAGAGCTCTGAGTTTCATCAAGTATCTCAGAGCTTATGCTCTATGGAAAATGGCAAAGCTTCCTGTGCAAAGCAGAGAAATCCATGCAATGGCAGCACAGAGATGGGGACCAGACGTGAAGTCTCCATCGCACACTGTTTTAGTTATCAGGGGCCCAGCTGAACAATATTGGGGCTGACCATCACTAAGAACATTTCTCCAAAGACCTGTGTGCCACCACTGCCCAGACGGTGACAAGGTGAGGGCGCTCTGGACAGAAACCATCCCTGAACCACCACCCCTGTGTGTGACTGAGAGTGCGACCTTCCGCTTCAGCTTCCCGGGTCTGGTCTCAATCCAGGTTGCCTTAGAGCCTGAAGAGAGTGGAGATTGGGACTCACTCGCCCTCTTCTCCTACACATACAGCCTCAGCCTCTCTTCTCCTTGTGAGTGGCGTGTCTGCCATGTCAAGGACAGGCACAGGTCCTGGGCAGCAGAGCATGTCTGTTGACTGTGTGACTCTGGAGTCAAGTGTCCCATGCATGCAGGCCTGACTGAGGACACCAAGATGACTCAGAGCTCCCTGGGGAGTCCCGGCTCCTGTAGATCTGAGCTCTTCCCTTTCTATAGGTGTGGACCTCTAAGAAGTAGGTGATGTTCACCACCAGCAACAGCCTGCACAAGATCATGAAGAGGCCAAGGAGTCTAAGATCATGGAGATACCGTGGATTCAGGCCCTTCCCACAAGCAGCTGTTCCTGGCTGCCTCATCTTCTGTATGTGAAATGGGGTTTGCAGTCCTGTAGGTCCCTGAAGCACCAGGATGCTGATACATGCAGAGACCCACAGGGGATCAGCTGAGGCTGTTCACCAGCCTCTCAAAAGCCACCAGCAGGAGAAGAGGATCCGGGGCCCTTCTGGACATCAGAGAGACCCGGGTGTTGAGCTCGTCCTGCCCAACTGTGGCCCAGTGGGCGTGGCTTTGGAAGCAGGCTCTCCCTTGCCATGAAACAGAGAAACAGCCTCAAAAACATGAAGCATAGTTTTTTGCCCATTTTGTGCCTTTGTAGAGATTCATAATTGCTTAATACACTTATTTCTAGGAGAACTGAGCCCTGCATCGAGTCATTTCTATTCAATGCACTATTACATTTGCAGGGGGGGTGGGATGGTTATTTGGACACGTGCTTGTCCTCTTTTCATCAACAGATTCATAGATTTGGTTTGCTTCAAATGCATTTATGTTGCACACTGGTACTCATGCAGGTAGTAACCAATCATAGAGACCCAAGCCTATCACATTCTGTGTCTTCCACATAAGACAGGGTGATGTCATCTCTTGGTCGAAAGCTAGGCAAAGGAATGCAGTTTCAGCATGTTACTCTCTGCAACAAAAGACATCTTCCCTAGATAACCTGTTGCCAGCCAAACCTTTCCTGTCACACTCAGTGCACAGAGCCAGAACTACCTGTTTAGTAGAGGATCTGGACATGGCTCAATGACTCTTATGGAGAAGGTGTAGATAAAGCTTCTGAGTGGCATAGACACCACATGTCCTTACAACAGTCTAGGCATTGCAATGACCAACGCTCTGGCTATTGGCATCACTCTGGACACCTTGTGAACATGTTTGCATCCTTTGGTTTTAGTAAGATTAATATAGAAGTTCATTCTCTTCCAGAAGACACCCTAAATATTGCAAAGATAAAGTAAAAAGAATCCAATGTCCTTTGTGTGTGGGGTAGTGGGGTGGTGTTGGGTTGAGTTAAAGATGCATACGGCTGACCCCTCCTTATTTTGACTTGTTTGTCCCTTCATTTCCATTGACCTGCTAACCCCAACCTTCTTCCAATTCATCAGAGTAGTTACATCCAAGGCTAATGGCAAACCGTCATCTCCACAGAGTCAGTGTAACTAGGAGACTCACCACCTTCACATCCCCTATAAGGTAGTCCTGTGTGTGAGCAGCATGCATAGTGAGCAAATAGGAGCCCTCCATAGACACTGCATTCACTAATGTGGCTTCTGGAAGGTTTCTACTAGCCAACCTCACTCTGAAAAATCACTCACTGATTCGAGGCAAACAGGTATGTGCACAGAATCATACAGAACTGTAAGACACAGAATCTCTTTGGAGAACCAAAACTCACATACAATTTCAATAAAATTAACAGTGGCCACTAAAATATTTATTAGTAGTTCTGGCATGTCACAGCCAGGATCATAGCACTGCTACAATTTACACAAAGCTGTAGCTCCATTAAAGGGAGACCATGACATTGAACTCCCTTCCATGTACAGCCTGCTAATTGCATGACACTCCCAAAGCTGGGTGTCAAAATTAGTGCTGTTCCTTCACTTCACTACAGAACATGTATGACATAAGGCTTCCAACTCTGAACTTGTAGGAGAAAGTGCATTATGTCTAGCAGGTAGAGGTGAGATTACTAGAGCCTTCTGGCTTGGGCACATACAGCTACAGCTCCTGGGGAGACCTGGTACTGAAGGCTGCACAGCTAGATTTGGACCCTGGAAATGCCGATGCCCTGCTTCCTAAGGCCCCATGGAACAATGAAGCTGTAGTCAAAGAATGGAAGAAAATGGAGTCTGAATTAGAATATAAAACTGGAATTCTGAAAGCACGCTAGCCAGCCAGCAACTTCTCCCACCAGTTCCCACACATGCTCCCTGCTGAAAAGACCAAACTCCCTTCAGCTGTAGACACGGGCCTCAGTTTGTGGCCATAGAATTTCTGCCCCAGCTACACTACCCTTGCCAGAGTCTGTTACATTCACACTCACCATACCATTTCATCTTAAACTACTGACCAAGGACATCATTTCAGAGAACAGTGAATTATACACAGAGATAATCACAGTTCTGGGGCTGCCCTCCTTCAGAACCCCCAGAACCTAGAGGAAATTAAGGGAAAGTCATGGAGGAGCAATCCAGGTCTTTGTTGGTTCACAGTGGGCTCTGAGGAGATGCCATGGCCCAAGCACACACCCCCAGGTGTCCTCAGGATTGTGCAGAAGACTAAATCACAAACACCTCCTGGGTGTTTCTCTGCATGATTTTCTGTGCTTTCAGGTTCTCCTAGACCAATCTAGAATTCAGGTCAAATCAATCATCCACAGGAAAAGAGGACGAGGAGAAGGTATAGCAATAGCAGTCAGGATCACAGCTCTCAGAGAAAGTGGGGAAATGTGACAGTCCATTGTGTCCATTTGACTAAGATACAGCCAAGGAGACTGAGTGGCTCAGCACAGTGTTGGGTGTGGAAGGAAGGCCCACCTCTAGGCAGGATGGTGGAAGGATTATTAGAAAAAGGAAAGGAAAGAGAGGA
Source organism: Dolichotis patagonum (assembly GCA_004027295.1). Classification (NCBI taxonomy): domain Eukaryota; kingdom Metazoa; phylum Chordata; class Mammalia; order Rodentia; family Caviidae; genus Dolichotis; species Dolichotis patagonum. Next base: position 13,414 of record PVJX010037091.1, on the reverse strand, counting down.
AACCTTTCCTCCTTTTCTTTGGAGGATCCACAGTCTTTACTTTCACCTCGGATGTCCTCTCCTGGCCTCCAGTGCAGACCCTCTGCTCACCCAACGTGGACTCCCACAGGACAGTGCAGTGAGCTGGAGGTCTTCCCCTGGAGCCTTCAGATGCCCAGGGTGCAGACGTACCTGTTCTACTCTTCCACACATGTGTGTGTCCCAGGGAGAGAAGCACCCTGTCTATGCTGTGTGGCATGTGCGTGGTGATGCGGTGCCTTAGCAATGGCTTCTAGACTGACCCAAGGGAGAGCTCTTAAGGCCACCTAGAGTTTCTGTGCTCACTGTGGATCCCACGTCACTCCAGAGTCCTCCTGATCTTCATTGGGTTTGAAGTCACACAGCCCAGGTACACAGGTGCCAGCCTTGGCTGTGTCAGCTGGTAACTGAGCTTTCTTCACTTTTGGACTTTCCTATGTGAACCTTGAATCAAGGAGACCATTTCCCTGGTTGACTTTCAGCAGCCACCCTCTGCCCCATCATAACTTGCACCCAGTTTGACCTCAATGGTTTCAAGATGAGAAGTTAAACTAATTCCTCACACACTCAGAACCTTTTAAACATGGAGCCAAAGGTCACCCTGAGAAGGCTTCCCCTTCTCATCGCGGTCTGAGGAACCCACTTCTAAACCTCAGACTCTTCTTTCATTCCAGAAGGAACTCAGGGCTGAGCAACGCCCATGTGCTCTCCCATCAGATCTCTAGGAAAGGAAAGGAGCTGAGATCTTTGTAGGGTGCTTCTCAGTCTGTCTCCTTATGGGCAATGAGATGCTTTCCTTCTGCTAGAACTTCAATCTGAAATCAAGCCCAAGACACAGAACCCTCCATCTACAGACTGAGTTTTTGCTGTGAGGGTCAAGTTCCTGATGCCTTAGCCCAAAGTTGTTCCTCTCAATATGGGAGACACTGTGTATACCAAGGCGGCTTCTACAAGGTATTCAGAGTTTTGCTACATGACTGTAGGATCCCATTAAAATCAATTCCTTTGATTCAAGCCTACACCTGTATGTCAACAGTGTCAACCAGGAGAACTGTAATTTACATAGAATTCCATACATTGGGAACCCCAGTTGCCATTTTCTTCTCCTTACAACTTCCCTTAAGCGTAGAGTTTTGGTAAAATAGAAGCCACACAAAACATGAGAATGAGAAGCTATTCGAGTTGGCAATCATGAGTAGAGCTCTGAAGTTATCTGGGGGACATGTGTCATCCCACTTGTGGGAGGACACCTCTATTGAGTAACATCAATGTTTTGCCTACTAATTACACAGCTCCTTAGCTAGTCACCAAAACTGCTGCCTTTCTGCCCACTAAAAGCTGATGGTTCAAAATAGTCTTTTGTGATGTTGCCCGAGAAAGTCAAGGAACCTCTAGGAGAACGTGCCTTGGAGCTACCAGATACAGGTAGTATTTCTAGGGTAGTCTCTCTTAGGCACAGATTAAGAGGAGAACTGATATTGAAGGGTCCAACTCTACTTTGGGGTACTAAAAGTATCAATGCTATACTTCACACAGACCCATGGAAAAATAGTTATAGTCAAAGGATTTTCTCAGGCAAGTTCAATTTTGATGCAGAATACAGAACGGCCATCCTGAAAGGACTGCCCATTCCCATCCTGCACCTGCTTGCACCAGTTCCCATGGTACAGAGCCCATGTGCTCACTGCAGACATAGGAAATCTTTAGAAGACCAGGAAAGAACAGTTTACAACCATTATGAGGGGAAAAATTCAAGGAAACAGGGACACGATAGTCAAGCATTCATTTTTATTATTTTTGGCAGTAGCCAATATGTACAATATGTGAAAAATGACCAAACATTTTGCTGAAAGGAAGTGGCATGAAAGAGAACCTGCGAGAATCCCCAATTTTCCAACACCCTCTGAACCTGGCTTGTGGAGACAGCTTGTGACCTGATGTCAAATACAGCAGACCAACAAAGGCACAGAATTCAAGGATAGAGAAGACTCTGAATTTGTTTTCCCATATCAATATTTTTCATTCAGGAAATGGAGAACAGGGAAAGGTGCTATGTCTATCAACTGATACAGGATGGGGATTTATTTTCTCCATAAAACAAAATATAAAGCAAAGGAGAGCTTGAGAGACAGTGTGTGGGGCAGAGTCGTATGGCAGCTATGTGGGATTCAGCATTTTGCATGAATTCCCCACCTGGGAGGAGAAATTAAGGCAACTCAGCTCGTGCAGCAGTGCCATGATTATTGCAGGTAACAGTGAAATTTCCTTTGGGTAAGAATGTGCCTTTTGTTAGAATTCAGAGTGCATTTATGTTTCATTACCATCATTTACTATGCCATCACAAGATCCGTAATTACTAGAGTCTGCACTGAAGGTGCACAAAACATTGTCACCTGTCAGTGTAATAAAAGCTTCTCCTTGTGAAAATCCACACCAAATTTGCACCAGTGCCATCCTTGTTAATATGAGGGTTAGTCCTGAGCTAGCAGAGGCCTCCCCATCTCTCCAGGGCAGTGCTCCTGTGAGAGCAGTGCTCCTAGTCTGCCAGGGAGCAGCTCCTCCTGCAGACGGCAGCCCCACTCTTTCCACTTCAGAGCTTCTGCGCAGAATTTGGACACCACTTGGCAGTGAACTGAGAAACATTCATTTCCAAGTTGCTGTTATTCAGAGTCCTCCCTCGCCCAGAATCACCTCCAGTGGCTTGTCTTCAATATGTAGATTTTCAGGTCCCCAGGAGTTACTCTCAATACCCCACATTACAGTGACATGAGGGGAAACAATCACATTTTCTAAGGTCGCCATTCTTGGCTAGTACATATGGCGCATCTGAGGTGTACTGTAAGACAAACAACTAGGGAACAGGTCCAACAGAACACGGACTCCAGATAAAATCAGAATGGTATCTCGGATATTACAACCGTGACAGCCTAGGACTGAGTTTGACCCACACCAAGCCACTGAACTTGTGTTTGAAACAAGAGCTCACCAGCGTGGGCCCTTCTCCACAAATTAATCTATAAATCTGCAATGTGCTCACTTCCCGAGGTTCTTGGAGGAGAATAGAAGGTAAGGAGAACATGTCCTTATTCCTCCTATTCCTTGTGGTCTACTGGTAACCTGAGATCATTGAGACCAATCAGGGTACAAGGAGAAACTTATACAATTTCAGTGTGGTCAGAGTGTCATTTTCTAGGAATGCAGAGCCCGAGTCATCTCAGCAGTACCATGCAGAACCCTCGAGGACACAGAGACATCTCTTTGACAATGTCAGCCACAGTGACCTACCTGCCAGGATTAGAACTTGGAAATATTTGAGATTCTTCCAGGAGCACTTGAGGAAACAGAACTCAATTCAAGCAAGCAATGCTAGTGGATTTTCTACAGAAAAAGAGTGTCTGCATTTGTCATTGAAAGTGCAGCCATTTATCTCCATTGAAACCTACTTGACACAACACTCTGCATCCAGTGATGGGGCCAAAGCATCGTGTCCCTCTGGAGAAGGCAAGGGGATACTTTGCATCACCTTTCACATGTCCTCTTCATCTTCTAATCAGCTTCTAATGTTCTCACACCACAGCACCAGGGACATGGAGTGTCATTCCACAGGAGTCCTGGAAGACCTCAAATCACAACTGCAGCATGTGGAAGTGGAACTGGGAAGGGACCTGGGGGTCTTTGTTCAGTTTCCTTCCCTGAGGTTCTTGACAGAAACCCCTTGAAAGGGCTGGCCCAACCCATAAATGTGGCTCATGACAGTGAGGTGATGAGCTCCCCTCTGCCGACCATACCCACACCCCCAACATGCCTGGGAGCACCTCAAGTTGATGTCTTAAGCACCAGCCAAGCCCAGAAATGAAGCACCCATAAATGACCCCATGTGCTTTCTGCATTTTCATGGAGACCAAACTGAACAGCCCATGGGACCGACACCCCGCTGTGTCTTGCATGGGAGAAGTGAAAATGCCTTGCATTACTCACCCCTTAATCTAAGGACAAAAGGGACCTTCGGGAAATAGATTTGGAGGCATCTCCAGTGACCCCATTTTCAGCCTGGTCCTTGCAGTACAGGGATGCTTCCAAAGAGAAGCACCTGGAACTTGACTCAGAAACAAGGGCCACATTAGTCCTGTAGCTGGGCTGCAGAGGCCAGCAAACTAAGGGCACTCACAGGAGAATGGACACCTGCTTGGTGTCCATGGCTCCAGGATATCTATTTGTCTCACCATATCGTGATTGAGGTAGGAAAGAGGCCAAGCACTGCTTGTATTCATCAGTTTAAGTCTGTATCACTGAGGTTCAAGCTAGTCAGATTTTTATGCCAACCAAGGACGGGGTGGGGGCCTGTTTTGTGCACCCTCCCATCTCACTATGGTCACCCCAGATCTCCACACTGGAAATTCACAATGTCCGCTGCAGATGTTTCTCTATTTGCTAAAAACACTGGTTACCTTTCTATGAGAAAAAAGGTCCTCTATAGAAAGCCTTCAGGCACATGAGTAGTTATTTGGTCAGGAACTAAAGGCATTGTCACCTCCAATAGATTTACTAAGCAACATACTCAGAACACACATTTTGGTATCTACAGGAATACACTTCAGTGCACAGTAAAAGCAGCAAGTGTATCTTGGATTCATGACATGTAAAGTGACAACATCTCACATGGAATGGTAGAAATGCTTAAGAGACCAGCAGCATTCGGGAAGGTCTAGTGAGGCGTCACTCATCACCCCTGTTAGACCAGCGGCACCTGCGAGCAGCACAGTGGCTTTGCCTTCATGTTTCAAACTAGTTACCATGCCTGGACATCACAGTGGGATTTTCACACCACATGGAACTGAATTCATGCAACTTTAAAGTCAGTGAGAATCAGGATCCTACAACTGCCCAGGATCACCCCCCACTCAGATCCATGAGAATCACTCAAAAGACCATGCTTTCAACTCACAGCTACTTTGGAAATTTCAAGTCCACCTCCACTGCCCCTGTCACTGCGACAACAAAGCCCACAGGAGAGGAACTGCAGAGAAGTCCCAAGAAGGACACAGGCACATCACTGCTTCCCACCACCAGGAATAGATTCAGGTACCAGGACAACAGAGCATGCTTATCACTGTGTTTGCCAAGGACAACAAAAGTGAAAGTTCTCTGTGATTGGTAATGAAGCTCCTGCCCATGGGAGAGGGCACAAGGCACTGAGAACAAGAACATGGAAGAGAATCAAAGATCCCCCAACATTGCCTGAACCTCCCTCACAGGGACATCTTGTAAGTCACTGTCAAATACAGCCGAGTACCCATACCAGAAACCCACCAAATTAAGTGGTACATCTGAAATGCTATCAGTGATCAATTTCTACTAGGAAACATGAAACTAGAAGGACACCATTTCCACACTTCACCCTATTCCTTGTCTCTCTGGCACAATTTTGGTGCTGATAAGCTAAAGTCATTCAGACCATGCAGGGCACAACCAGCCAGTGACAATGCCTGCATGGTCAGGAGGTTACTTCCTATGAACACAGAACCACAGTTTCCCTAAAGTATGTTCCCACGTCAGCATTCTGATGGCCCCCAACTCAAAGTCTCTCTGCATCCATTCTAGAACAGGCTGGTACAGGACATGTCTCACCAGTCATGAGCCAGAACCTATAAAAATTTACTGAACCTCTTTCGTTATTTTTGGAAGACTTCTTGATTCTTCCTTGCACCTGAAAAAATCATGAGATGTTTCATTTCCATCCCACATGCCCGGTCTGAAACAAGACCCCATAAAATAGTCAGTTGATGATTGGTTTGCTGCAATAGCAACTCAGACCTTCATCTGGCTAGGATGAAGTTCCAAGTTGCTGTGCTCCAAGAAGTTTTCCTTAAAGGACATTTCAGCACATCGGAGGTCTGCAAAGATTGAAGACCCATCCAGATCTCAGCGGTCTGACAGGGGGCTGTGAGAAGCATGATATTCCCTCAGGGACCAACAACTGAATGATATCAGTCTCGAGCAGGAAACTCAGATGCCGAAATGCTTCTTGGGAACCTCAGCCTCCATGTGCTTTGCTTTCAGTGTCTTAGACGCATCTAGAAGTCCAGTCAAATCGATCCATGGAAACTGGAGAGTGAGAAGGCAGAGCAACAGCATCCTCAGGTCAAACAGATAGACCTCTATGTCCACTCTAAGAAATAGACCTGTAGATCTTGGCCTGCTGATTAGTCTTAGCTGGTCCCCATATCTGCCATTTCTGTCATCCATCATGGACTCAGTACAATATGCTGTGTTTAACAATATTGCTACCAATTCAGAGTGAGACTTCTGAAGCAGTAAGTGTGTAGCATTTACCAGATACAGGCAGTTGGCTAGAGTTGCCACAGAAACTCTGCCTCAAGGAGACTTTAGATTGAAGACCTACAGCTGCATTAGGGTGCCAAGAGGGCCGATGGCATCCTCAAAGTGCCCCCCCCCAGAAAATTCACATTCTAGACACAGAATTGACATAAATGCCACTCAGATGTACACTGTAGAACCTTATCCCCCAAGTTTCAAAATCACCCACCACATGGACCTGTTCAGCACACTTCCTGCTCCCAGGACCCACGTGTTTACCGCTGAGAAACTGGGACTCATCAGTTCCAGACTCAAGCTGCTGAATCTCAGGTCAGAGGACCTTCCAGGCCCAGGAGAAATTTTCCTCTGAGTCCCTGTCACCATCCATGACTCACCACTGACACTCAGCTGATGTTAGAGACAAAGCCAAGGACCTCCAGCCACACTGAGTCTGAGGTAAAGACCAACACTGCTGTGATGGTGACACAAGCTAGAGAAGCCCCCAGACTGCTCAAGAAGGCCACCACAATGAATCACCTTCCATTCAACTGCACCAGGTCTAGTAGGGGACCTCTTCTACGATGGTCTCTTCAGTTTCCTTTAATGTCTGTAGAAGTCACTAAAAATGATGTAAGTCACCAGACGTGTCTTACTAAGACTGGCATCCCTATGCTTTCTTTTCCAAGAGGACTGCATGAACATTGTAAAGATCAAGACACACCCATCCTGTCCTTAAAGGCCAAGATAATGATACCCAAAATAATGGGGCTGCTTTTGCCCCAATTTCTCTCATGTGCTTCTCCAACTGAATTGGGATAGTTACACCAAAGGCTCAGCCACATCTAGAAGAGCCTCCTGCTATAGCAATTTCTTTCAGCTGTGGCTCAAAGGTTAGAAAAACTGTTTTGAGCAGACTAGGAATGTGAAGAGCTAGGCATATTGAGAACTTGGCCACAAATAGATCTTCCTATCTGCAGACTTGGAAACTGTAACTGGGGCCCTAGCATGGAACCATCAGTCTACAAACAGCCCTGCTGCAGTATCTTCCGAGATCCCCAACTGGCCACCAGGAACCCTGATGGATCTCCAAGAAGTCACCCACATCTTTCCAGAATATGCAGGCATTAAAATGGCTTGAGGCACAGATCCAGGTTTGCAGGGTGACCAGGAGCTCTGAGGAGCTCAAGGACTTTGCATGAAAGTTGAAATGCCCCTAGAAAGTTTCATGGGCAACCTCGATGTGGAACGCAGAACACAACATTGGTCGGAGACTACTGGGAAGTCATCTAGACCCACTTGAAGGATCAAACACATTTGAGATGGGAACGCCTGTGGATTGGCTACAAACACCCTATCTTAGCTAATCACTTATCCTCTTCCCTTTCTGTCCATTCAAAAGCTCCTAAAGTATTAGCTTAGTGATTTTGTCCCAGAGTGGAAACAGAAACAGGTAGTGTGGCGTGGACACTCACTCAGTTACAGGCAGGATTTCTTGAGCATTTATTGCAGCCTCACATGGCAGGACGAGATGAGTGCTGAAGAGGCACAGCTCCATTTGGGGGCTGACAAGAGACTGTGGCCTACTGGACATGGCCCGAGGGCTATGGTAGTCACCTGTGAGTCAGCCTCAACAATGCTGTGGGGCCAGTCAGTGAAAGTCTTGGATTTCCAAGCCATTCTTCATCCTGGCCTCTCGGAAAGGGACTTTTCATTATGTTCCTGTCTTAGTTCTGATTGATTTCCAGCTTCCTCCAGATTAACTGACTGGAGGCCCAGAATCAACACTGATTGGAAAGCAGCACCAGAAGTGGAGATGGAGCAAGAAAGTGAATACCATCTTCCGAGAGCCACCCAGGACCATGGAGGAGGAGTCATTGCCCAGTTTCCAGAAGTGGGAGCTGAGGGTTCCACCCAGCCCATCCATGTTGAGAGCCTCAGCCTGGCAGATTCACCAAGATGAGCACCCAAGTGCCCACCGCACTCCTGTGGCTGGCAGTGCAGAGCCTGCAGGGGTACAAACATGGGAGCACTCGGGTTCTGGAGGAAGTGCCTGGGGAGCTCTTTCCCACGAGTCTTCATGGAGGCCTTCAGGAGAGCACTCAGGTCCTGAAGGCCATGGTGCTTTCCTGGCCCTTTGCCTGCCTCCTCTGAGGGCCCCTCAGAGTGCACATTAGTAAAACATCTCCACCATCCACCTGCGTGCCTAGAGACAGGATCCTGAAGAATTTCCAAGCTGTGCTACATGGGCTGGATGAGCTGCTGCCCCAGGATGTGGAAACTGCAAATGCTGGACCTGTAGGACAGGCTCCATAGCCTTAGAGTCTGGGCTGGAGACCTGGTGGAAGCCTGCCCTGCAGAGGCTCTGAAGAGGAGACACAGGAGTGAGCAGAGCCGCAGCCTCTCAAGAAGACTTCAGATGTGTGTCTCAGTCAGGATGGTCTCAGTCTTGTCCATCCTATGTGCTCAGGTGGTTCCAAGAGAGGAAAGACCAGATGCACCAGGATTCTGTGAACCTGTGTACTGCAATGACATGGAAGTGAAGCTCACTGTAGGTCTTGGAGATGGAGAACCTGGATTTTGTGTAGAAGGTGCATGTGGGTGTCTGCTGGACACTGTACATCCTGATGGATTTTGTCCCTATCTGTGCTAGGTACAAATCTTCATGAGCTACTTTATAACATCTGTGTACTGCATTCAGTTTTGCAGAAAACTCAGAAATGGGTCATCCATTTACCTCTCCATTTAAGCGTCACTGCCTGCAGGAGATTGATATGGACTTGGGCACATGCACACCTGTTCCTGATAGCCTCCCAGGAAAGAGATCGACCTCCCTAAGTTTGATACCCTCTCATTCCTTCCCTGTCAACTCCCATGCTCAGAATGGAAGCGGTGGTCCCAGCATCTCAGAACCAGACAGCTGAAAGGCACCGGGGGTTTAAATGGCATCAAACTCACTGAATGTAAACCTGAGCCCTTCCAAGTTCTACTGGAGAATGTTACAGCCACACCCTGAGCACCAGGCACTTGCCAGAATGGGACCACAGATGCCCAGCTCCGTGTCACCCTATCTTAGCAGCTGTCCCTAGCTCACTCCCCTTGGCTCCATGAGGAATTCCCCATCTGTAGCCACCGTGAGGAACCTGCTGTTCCCCACTGCCAGGCTGAGCAAGCCAAGCTGGAGCTGCACTGTGCCTCAAGGTTTATGGCCCCTGTCATGGTGCCCATTAGATCAGACTGGACCAGGTTCTGATGTGCCAAGAAGGATCAAGATGACTTTCGACTCTTGCAGGACAGTCTGGGTCAATGGAACTTTTTTCAAGCTTCCCACAGGAAAGTTGGAACGTGAGGCAATGTCCAGTTACTGCCCAAAGTTATGGATTGGATCTCCAGAAGAAAAATTTGAAAGAGCTTAGACTAAAAAGGACAAGTACCCATGAAAAAACTGTCTGAAAAATTGATCATGTCTACTTGAAGGAAAATAGTCCATTAAGGCTGAAATAAGGTCCATGAGGTAGAACACTCAGCCAACAGATGGAGTCACTCCACTCTCGCCTTAGATACCAAGATGATTAAGGTGAAATTCCTGGTGCTTTTGTCTATAGTGACTCTCATCTTTTGTGACATTGCATATACTCATGTGACTTCTTGAAGGCATTTATCAAGACTTCTAGCAAACCTCAAGCTCTGAAAAATTAATCACTGATTCAAGACAAACAAGACGAGGTGCACAGAGTCACATGGAAATGTAAGACAGAATATTTAGAGAACCAAAACTCATGTAGAATTTTGGTAAAATTAACAAAGGACCTGGAAAGCTGTAGAATGAGAACCTACTAGAGATCCTAGGCACGATCAGAGCACTGGTGCCATTTGGACAAAGCTGCAGCCTCATTTGAGGGAAAACCACTCTATTGAACTCACTTCAATGTTTAGTCTGCTAATTACACAATGCTCTCTTAGCTGGGTATCAAAACTAGTCCTGTTTCTTCACTTCACTCATTAGACATCACTAAAGAAAATGTGTGGCATAAATTTTTAAACACTGAACTAGAAGGTAGTGCATTGTATCTACCAAGTAGAGGTGGCATTTCTAGAACCTTCCATCTCAGGTGTATACAGCTCCCGAGAAGAACTGGTGAAGGCTTCACAGATACTTTTGGACTCTACAGGTGCCAAATCCCTGCTTCAGATGGCCCCATGGAAACTGGAGTCAAAGCATGGAAGAACAGGAATTTTGAACTAGAATCTAGAAGTGAAGTTTAAGGCCTCTACCCATCCATAGCCTGCTCCTGCTCACACCAGCTCCCACACATGCTCCCTGCTGAGAAAGCCAAACTCTCCTCAGCTCTAGACATGAGCCTCAGGAGTTTGTGGCCATGGCCTTTTGCAATCCCAGCTACACTGTCCTTCTGAGTTTGTTACGATCATACACACCACACCTCTTTACCTAAAGCTATGACCAAGGACGTTATTTTAGTCACCACTGGATCAGACACTAAGAACCTACCTCAGTTCTGTGGTTGATCCCACTTGTCTGATTCCCCAGGCTGCTCATAAGGGAAGCACATTGGAGCCCTTTCAGTGCAACTGGTTCAGGTCCACATCTAGCTGGAGGCACTGAAGGTTTGCTTCCCTGAATGAGTTTAGAACAAGAAATGTTCACATGAGACGTCCTGCTGTGTTCAGCAGAATGCTAACGACCACTCACATCATCCACGGAGGCCAAAATCGATGGAAAAAGTGTCCCTAAAGACGTAGGTGACAAAGCACTACAAGAACAAGTGTTGCCTGCTAACATTTCCCGATTTGGAGGGGACTTGATACTGGGGAAAACCATAGAGCTTGTGTAAGTTGCATCCATGAGAAGGTGACAGGTCCCCCAGGATGTCAAAGTTTTATAGACACCTCTAGGTATCTTTCAAAGAAATTCCACATTTTGGAAGATAAATAAAAGCTCTGGAAGAGCTGTCTCTCCAGGCTTGAGAACATGGAAGAGAATTAAAACTGTAGATCAATCCTGTGTAAACCCCAATGCTCCCTTAGGACAGGTACACTGCTGGAGCTCCCTGTCCCAGGGACACTGCATCTCCTTTTCTGAAGACAGCGGCTTGCAAGAGGAGCAAGGACATGTCCACCTACTACTGTCCTCCAGTCACAGCGGTGGTCCATGAGGGACTAATCAGGCCATCCTTGCCTGGTGAAGGGGAGTCACAAGCCCATCTTGATGTGATCACCGCTTCCTAGAAAAGGACGTAGCCCAGTGGGTCCTGAAGATGTGAGCATGGATCTTTGTGAAAATATACCCACCAGGAAATAGAAAAGTGACGCCAAGAAGATCACTGAATTCCACTGACCTTCTAGATCCAGTTCTATTTGTACACCTTCACATTCTCAATTTGAATCTCATGTTCTCCTTGATCCCAGCCTGGATCACAGGTTTCAGAAAACTTGGGAGATGGGACAGTCATGTGAATTTGACTAAAACACCCAGGTAGACTGATTGGCTCAGCACAGTTCTGAGTGTGGAGGACCCACACCCTGGGCAGGATTTGTGCTAGAATATTACAGGAGCTAAGAGGAGGAAGGGTTCCTTCCGAGTCTTTGGAGGAGCTGCAGTCTTCACCTTCCTGCTGGACATGCTCCTGGCTTCCACTGCAGACCCTATTGCCTCCCCTTGTGGACCCTTCAAACTCCCCATGTGGACTCCACGGGACACTGGAATGAGCAACAGGCCTTCACCTGGATATTCCAATCCCCAGATACTGACTCTTTTGTAATGACATATTTTTTTACCCGAAACATGTCCTGCAAGTTTCCATCCCACCTCATACCTCAGTCTGTTGATTTTCAGTCTGTCACCCTCTCTACTGTCTTCCTAATATGAAGTAATTGAGTATAAAAAGAGCACAGTAATAAAAATACAAATTCCCAGCATGCTCAAAATATCATTTTCCCACACACCTGCAGGAAGGTTGACACAGTGTCCCCCATTTCTACCATGGTCCCCTTGACCCCAGCTGAAAACCCCAGCCTCTGTGCTGGTCTAGAAGGGCCTCCCGCCTGAGAAATTACGACCAGCTCTGTTGGAAATCCAGAAAAAGTGTCCTGAGTAGCTTCCGTATTTGAAGAGTAGTTAATACTGAGACAACCCATGCTAAAGACGTCTTCTCTGTAGAGTTCTAGTCTGTAATAAAGCCTGTGACATCGAACCAGCAGTCAACCAAGTTGCTGCAGTGTCACCCGAACCCCTCTCTGGTGAGGAACACTCTGGCGGCTTTGCCCCTATGAGTTACCCGCATCTTTTCAGATTCGGCTGGCAGTGAAATTGTTTAAGGCATCCATGCAGGTTGTGCAAGCTGACCCTGAGCTCTGAGGAGCCACTCAAAGGAAACAGGATCTCACGTGAGATTTGGAAGACACAGCCTGTGTCATGGGCATCCTCAGGTTACTTCACTGCAGGCTGTGAGAGGCTTTAGAATGAGACAGTGTGTGGACAGTGGCCCACAGAGATCAGAGACTGTTTGGCGAAACTTCTCATTTGAAAGCACTATGACAAATTTAAGACTGGACCCCTGTGGAGTGGCTGAAAATACTCTTAGCTCTTGTGAAAGTCATGTGATGTCCACACTTAGTCAAAGGCAGGACCCTCTGCACTCACTGCAGCCTCACATGGTCTAAGACATGTGTTGAAGATGCTCAGATATATTGGGGGCCAACAAGTGATCACTCCGGCTTGCTGTGGCCCCATGGAGAATCACAGTGCATTCAACCAGTTTTCTCAGGAAGCCATTCTGTAGAGTACAGTCATGTTGGATTAATGATTCCCACAACCGTTCCCCGTGTTGACTGCCTCAGTCATTGCTCCCAGTTCACCACCCTCAGCTCGTCCCTCCTGGACCTCAGCCAGAGCTTCTGGATGGAGCCCCCCCCTTCACCCTGGGATCTTCCTGGGGTGCCCTTCGATCACACCTCCTGTGGTATGGAAAAGCACTTGTCAAGCGTGTCTGCCACACACTGCATCTAAACTTCAGTCTGGCAGCTTTCATAGGACGTTTAGCACCCCTGACCCTGCAAGGCC
>PVJX010037090.1:0-17169 GCA_004027295.1 Dolichotis patagonum | reverse complement strand
GCACAGGAGCGTGCGCCACCCACCACCTTAACGTGCCCTTCTAGCCGGATGGATGTGGTGGCTCCACGCCTGCCATCCCAGCGCCCCATCCTGCAGGACCGCAGGATTCCAGGCGAGTTCAAGCCCGAACTACACAGTGAGACACTACAAATAAAAGTCATGTGTTCTGTGGGATTGCTTTAGGCCTAAAAACTAACGAATGCTTATAAATGTGTCATACGTTGAAGTTTTCATTTCTTTACTTAATGTATCGGGCAAAGTATGTCATCCCCTTCACCCCTCAGGCCTTCTAATGTCTGTCTTCCTAATAATCTCACTGATAAACTGCCTTTTAAAAAAGATTCTTGGGGCATCAGGGTCTCAGAAAAACAGGGCCTGCTGTGTCCAAAGTCCACAGGAGGCGCAAGCAGTCGCCAGGGGGAGCCAGAGCCTGCGACATCGCGCTGGCGACTCACCCAGGGCAGGCCTGGGGCAGACGGCCCTGCCTGCAGAGATGCTCCTTCTGTCCGCTTCATTTCCTCCTCTGTCCTCCATCCTTCCCGCCTCCCCTCGCACCCTTCCCTTTGCTTGTCTCAGCCGCTTAGCTGGAATGTGCAATCCAAAGGGAAACACGCGAAGCAAATCCGCCCCCGCCCAGTCTCCACAGCAGATTGGAGCAGAACACACTCTAGTCTGAGTTAAAAGGCATAAATTACACAGACAGTCGCTGTGCTGCCGTTCTTGACAAAGGCACAAAAGCAACACAGGGTAAATGCATATCCACAAGGAGAGAACTAGTACCCTGCACAATAAGTGAGCTTGGTCGCCTCTTTCTGAGAAGCTCCGTCTATTCCACTGGGTCCTAGTAGAAATAGTGTCCCTAACAGCCCTACATGTCCTTTGAACGAGTGGTGCTGACATCACTGAGTTCCAAACTAAGAATCTGGCCTGGGTTGGGGCAAGTGTTAACCTTGAATCTAAATAAAAGTGGCCAAAGCAGAACATCCCCTCTGCTCACTCAGCAGCTGCTACCCAGCGCTCTTAGGGCCCCTGCCCTGTGTAAATGTTGCAGATGGTGCTGGCTGGTGGGCCGAGGGTACCCAGGTGCACCCTGCCCGATCTTAAAGGGACAGTATTAAAACACTGAGCAAATGGAGTCAATGATTGTGTCACCAAGCTAGGTGTGGGGTGTGTATCTGTAATCCCAACACTCTGGGAGGCTGGGCCCAGCCTCACCAATGTAGAGAGACCGAAGTTCAAAAATAAAGAATAAAAAAGGATTGGGGATGGCACTCAGTGAAATGAATTGCAGTTCAATCTCTGGTACCAAAACATTTCTTAAAACTATGTCACCAATTGAAGTTCCTGTATTTAAAATAGCAAGGTTAGCTCAAAAATTCTTTCCAGTAAACAGGGGACGGTGAATCAGCAATACAAAAATCCAACTGCATATGAACATATTTGACAGTATTTTGAGACAGGTTTCAAGTTGCCTGTGCCTGTACATCTTTGGCGCATATTTTATTTCTGCAGTGGTCATAATGTGCAATCACAAAATCACATTTAAGAATGCATGCATTTTTTTCTAGGAAAGAAAAAGTCTTAAGTGACAGTAAAGGTATGATTGAAGCCAAAGTGAATACTGTTTCACCAGTGGTTCAGTAGGTGGTTTTGAGCTGTAGGCATTTCACTAGCTCTAAAGGAATTCTGTGCTTCCAGAAAATCACAGGGACTGCTGAAAACTATAACACATATGAGTCCTGGGGAATTGTCATCTAAACTGATAGATACACACAAATCCAATGACAATGACCTAGATCCCTGAACGTTTGATAAACTATAATTTATATGAATTCTGATTGTACTGTTGTTTTATGTATCACATGATAATCCAGTCTTTGAGAATGTAGAACTTTTGAGGCACTTCATTAATTTTTACTTATAAGCGTTTATATTTCTAAGAATTTTTAAAATACTGACTTAATCATCACAACAGTGCTATTATTATCTACACTTAATAGATGAGGAAACTGAAGAACAGAGAAGTGAGAGAAGATGCTTGAAGACACAAACTAGAGAGTGGTTTGATAAGGAATTGGAATATGTTTTATCAATTTTTTTTTTGCAGTTTCCCCTACCCAAACAGTGCTCTTTAATACCATATTACAAGTGTTAAAGGCTTTTCTTGCTGTCCTGTTTGACTCTCAGCACCCTGTGAGTTGGCCTTAGGTGACCTCCTCTCCGGTTTACAGAAAAGGAAATGAAATCCTGGATAGTAAATTATATCCCCAGGCTGCAGAGCTGGTAAGGTTTGTACTTAGGACTCCAACTGGGCCTTCTCACTCCCCCTGGTTCCATTTCTTGCTGCTAACCCAGAAATCCAATAGGACACTCTGCTCATTAGCTTGCTAAAGTGTCCTTAGCCTGGAGACTCCATCCTAAATAAATGCAGCTCCTCCTACATATAAAGCAAACTGGCTCTCAAGTTCATTCCTGCTGGGGGAGGGGGCCTCTATCACAACTGAATTGTTTTTCCAGCAGAGGCAAGTCTCCTCATTACAGTAACTTGTTTTCTGTGACTGGTCAGAAATGCCAGCCATGCTACGGTCCCCTTTCTTATTATATCACTGTTGTCTCAGCAAATAGACTGCATGTCCCAAAGTAAGCTCATTCAGCTGATGCAATCCAGAATTCCCTCAGCTTTGGAACACTAAGGCAAATGCTCAGAAAGGTGGCAAGATAAAGGTGGTAGGGGAGTTTTTGTTGATGTTAGTTTTGTGATTGCTTATTTAACATTATTCTCCAACTTGGTATCAAGAATTTCCTAGTTTTGTAGAATAACATGGAAACTTTTCATTTTTCCTTTTCTCTGAAGTAGTTTTTAAAGTATCCATTTGCTAAGGTCTCTTCCACCACGAGTTGGACTACATTTTCCAACTATTTTCAAAATTGTTGGCTGATTCACATGTTCACTTCTCAGTTTTAGTCCTTTATATTTTTCAGATATATCGTTTAAGCCAAGAGCCTAGAGCTTATTATAAGATGCTTCATGATGAAAATGCTTGTGTGGGTTTATAAGATGGAATTCTTAGAATGGAATGGAATTCACAAGAGTCACAGAATGAAGATTCCTGTCCAGGGAGGAGACTCTTAGGCTAAGGGACAGGTGATGGTTCTTTGGAAGAAGTGGTCAGGTGAGGACAGTACTGAGGCTTCACACAAATTTGTCCTTGTGCTTACTTCTTCACTCCCTCATTTGTTCAGCTAGAAGTGTTTGATCATCCACTATGCACCAGTAAAGGGACTCATTGGGAATTTTAACAAATGAATTAGCTTGCTCTCAAGATGTCCTTGCTTAAGCAAAAATAAAAAGAATATTTATACGGCAAATGCTTCAGGAAAGCAGTAGAGGTCCCCTACGGAAGAAATCCATAGTGCTGTGCCTACAGAGCATATATACACACAGACTAGGAGTACATGTGTATCTACATGTATACACTGACAGTAGAGATAAACAAGTATTTATTATGAACATTGGTTTTCCAAACAAATTTTATGACTCTAAGCAAATTTTAAGGACATCCTAGGCAATGTATCTGGTTTAATTCTAGCCTAATTTATTTCCTGACTATTCAGCTAAGCCTTAGCAATATTGCACTCACATTTAGCTAACAGTATAATTTGTAGAAATCCACTTCTCTTTATATGGAAAGTGATCATGATTATGTCAGTGCTTCTTATTTTGGGCTTATTTATATGTTTATCTGAAGCTTTCTTCCTCCATAAACAACTATTTGCTTTGCTGCCTTTTCTGTGTTTCAGGAGATATTTTTTGGTTTATCTCCAGCTGTTTATCAGTAGGCAAATGCCTGTTCTGGAGTAAACCATTCTCTGTAGGTCTACATAATTACTTAGCTGTGCAATCTTAAACAATATTTATAATTCCTTTGTACCTGGTAGAATCTTTTGGGTAATGGTAGGGATGGTTTCTTGTTCTTTGTTTTGTTTCAGATTCATATTATAGACCCAAATCATGATTTATCATTTGACTTGTCTGAATTTTTATGGGAGCAATTGCCAATAACAGAATTTTCATCTAAACTGAAGGAAAATTCAAAACCTTTTGCCAGACCCATGGAATAATGATGTAAATGCCACAGAAATGGCTGGCAGTGACAACTATGAGCTGGTTGCATGACGCTGGAGACTGAACCACTCTGTCATCTGTCGCCTTTGCATCCAACCACGTGTCAGACAGCACAGTGTCCGTATGCGCACAGTGGGATGCAGTCTTCTGCTATGTTTTTAATACACTCCAGGGCAGAGAGCGACAGTGGAAAGATGGCGACTGCACTCATCCCATTGTATCAGCTCTAGATGGTCTCACTACTTCCTTGTCTTTCAGTTTCTGTGGTAAGAGAAACTAGATCTTCAGTCTTTGAGCTTAGGTTACTAGAGTTATCTTATAAACACAGCACAAGTAAGCCCCGCGCCTTAGTAAGCATTATATTCCAACAGTATTTTTCAAACCAGGATATTGAAAAAGGCTAAAAGAAAATATTTCATCTATAGGTTATATATTAGTTTATTACAAAATAACAAATTATCACCAAAGTTTAGTGACTTAAAACAAATCTTAGCACAGATTCTCTTGGTCAGGAATCCAGAAACAGCTTGGTGACGCACCCCTACAGACATATTCTGCCTCTGATCAGAAAGATGGTCCTTGTAGCTTCATCTGTCTGTTATACATCACTGAGCACATCCTTGATAGACAGGCTGATGTTTTCAGGAAGATTTTTTGCTTCGTGGTATTTCTCAAGTTTGAAAATAAAGCATTTCCCTCTGTTTCCTGAAGGATACAGGCAATCAATAAGTTTAGTTCTTATTCCTTGAAAAGGCAAATGTGACCTTCCCTTCATATTTGTTGGATAACCACACAGTGGGAGTTCACTTTCAAGCTAATCAGGGTTTTTCAAATGACAAACTTTCCTAAGCAGTAAAATCAGACTATTGATAGGAAGCACTTATCATTAATAACACTGAAAAGAGAAGGCCAAATGAGTGGGCTTTGGGCTGGACTTCGTTTTGTTTTGTCTTTTTGAGACAGGATCTCTCTGTGTAGTTTAGAAAAGCCTTAAACTTAATATGTAGCTCAGGCTGGCCTTGAACCCACAACAATCCTCCTGCATCAGCCTCGGAGTGCTGGGCATGAGTCACCACACCCAGCAGCCTTTGGTTAGATATCTTCTCTAAGCTGGATATTTCAGCACCAGTCTCCTGAGTCCTCAGCCTCCCTTGAAACGAGGAGAGCTCAAAGGATGGGCATAAAATGGAATGATTTTCAAGGCAGGTACTGGGTAGACCCATCTGCCTATGACTACACCAAGTGCCAAGGAGCAAGACCACAAAGCAGCCACGGTGGACGAAGCTGTGTGGACTCACCCCGTCCTCTGGCCTGTGCACCTTCAGCTCCCAGCCACACCTCTTCCTGTGTCCGCTCCTCACCCCAGCTGGCGGCCTGCGCTGCAGCTCCGCGGCCAGGCAGCACCTGCTCCGAGCCCGGCGCCCACCAGCCCTCGCTCAAGACTCTTCCAAGCACTACTTTCTCAGAGAAGCCTTCTGTTCTGTCAAAACCAGCACCGCGAACACGTCCACCCTTGACTTTGCTGCATTTGTCTGCATGTATTAGCTCCAGATACAGGGCAGGCTTTCTGTCTCTCCTTAGTCTCCTCCGGCTGGATTGTGGGCACTCTGGGAGCTGAGTCTATTTCCTCCCTGCTGAGTCCCCAGAATGTGGGTCAGCACTGGGGACACTCAGTTGTCTATGCTGAGACTGTGCTGCTCTGACCGGATGCCAGGAGCAGGGTTTCTGTCATCAGACCCGGAGCTGCAGGCTCCACGGGAGAGACTATACTATACCATTCTCCCTATTTTAGGGTCAAAGAACTCAACAAAGTCAACAGACTATCTCAGACTGCTTAGCGAGTGGGGGCTGATGTGGCTCTTGAGGCCAAAACAGTATTATTCTGTGATCTTAACCGACCAACCTCTTTAAATGAAATGATTGCACAAACACGGTCAGCCAGACACAGTAACGGGCTCCCATTGAATCACATATATCACAGAGGTTCTACTGGTCCCCATGGTTGAAAACGCTGCCTAAGGGAGCCAAAAAAGCACCACCGGGCTCTGCTGGACCCTGTCAGGGCGGGAACTGAACCTCGGCCTCCCGCGCCCATCTGTTCCCTGCTGCGGGAAATGAGCCATCCAGGAAAAGTTTCGGTGAGTTTTTCTGACTTGAAAATGAAGAATAGGAAAGCCAGTTCCCTTGGTAACTGCAGGAGGATTGAATGGGAGGATATTTAAAATAACAAACTTGCTTCCCATGCATGACAAGGCCTATGGGCTTCAGCCTAGCTGAGGTGAAAACTGGTCCAGGAGACAGAGTACCCAGCAGACAGCTCCTCCATCCAGAAGCCCCCGGCCCAGCGGGAGAAGGGGGGGAGGAGACCACAGAGTTGGTGTGAGTGTCGGGAATGGAGTGGCTGTGCGCTTCCCAACAGTTCTTCATTAGCTGTTTCCTGTGTGCCAGGAACCGTGCATTGTCCCCTTAAATTCTTAAGAGAGCAATGACTTCACTATTAGTGTGTTCATCACTTAGAAACACCAATGTTTGCTCAAATACTAACAATGTTAGTGGTTGCTGGACACCAACACTGACCTCTGGATTTAGGTGCCGAGAGATTCTGTTTTTTCCTTAAAACAAATCTCTTTAAACTTTTCCCCTGTCCTTATGCAGTCTCTGCACTGTGAGAGGTGAGCAGAGGAGGTAAGAAATAGAGGTAGTTAGCTCTTTTGGAAACTATAATTAATTTAGCACTTATTTATTGCTAAGGATTCCCTTTTAAAGTTGTTCTTCAAGCCCTTGAATTTGAGTTTGAGCCGTTGCCTCCACATAGCAGACGCCTCTGTGTGTTCAGCTCCATCTGAGGGGAGCAGGTGGCTTGGTGGGCATACAAGTACTCAGCCTGGGCTGCAGTCACACCCAGGGCTGTATGTTCATACTGGTTCTTCCACGTGGCTTCAAAGGCATGAAGGCCATCGAGACTTCCAGCGCAGAGCCTCTATGTTAGGGAGAGCTCCTGACACTGGCACTCACCATCACCTACCAAATTCCCCACACCCGTCACAGTGCTGACCAAGGAGATGGCCACAGGGAGGGTGGGGAGCTGGAGACCAGTCTGTTCTCTCTGGGGAGAGTCTTGGGGTTTTCGAAGACCAAGGAGGGCTTCCTAGAAAAATATAAATAACAGGCTTAAGGACACAGCGGTGTCCATTTTTCCGCAAAGGAGGAGGGTGAACCTCTGCTGAGTTAGGCTAACGGTACACAGATCCAGTAAGGATGTCTCTTTGCTCCGTGAAGCCAGCAGAGAGCGCTGTTGTCACGCAGTTGTGGTCACTCTCATTCTCCTGCGGTGTCCAGCTTCCAGCTGCAGGAGGGACTTGGTACTGCAGGACAGATTAAGGATAGACAAAAGCACAACACTGGTGGTCAGAGGTTTAGATTTTAACCCTAGGTCTTATTCCTTGGCAAGTCACTCTGTAAATCTGCTTGAGGTCTATCATGGGCAGGGAACTGGGCTTCTAAAACATAGAATTTTCCATCTATTGAGTATTCCTGCTTGCCAGACGTCCACTAGCTGGGTTCAAATCCCGAGCCTGCAGCATATTTAGTATCTGCATGATTTGGGGAAAATTAATCTCTTTGACCTCCAGTTTTCTTATCTGCAGATTAAAGATAATAAATCCTCGTAGGATTACTCTGGGAATCAAATTCAGGAAATGTATGTAAAGCATTCAGCAAGGCATCTGGCACTGCCGTGTCAACAAATGGCACTATCATCATTTAGTGATTTTATTTAATCTTTGCAACAATCCTAAATTGTAGTTAGTACATCTTTTCCACTACATAAAAGGAACTAAGATTCAGCTCAAAAGAAGCATAACTTGGATTGAAGTCCATCTGTTATCACTCTGTCTGCCATGTTAAGCTGTTTTAAAGATAATACAGTGCATCGAAATCACTCAGTCTTTTAGACTGGAACTCTGGTCTGGAAAGAACCCAGTTGGAAGAGACAGACTGGCATTCACAAGACTCCGGAAGATGAGTGGCCTCCCACCAGAGCAGAACAAGTTGTAAAGAAGAGCAGAGTCGGCTTTGAAATTGCAAGTTCTTAGCACCTTTTCCTTCTTTTTCTTTCTCCTTTCATTACTGTTGAAACTAATCTTTGCAAGGAGACACTAAGCCACCTTTACCTAAAAAAGCAATGTTAAATCAAGGACTACTGAGCAAAGTCTGACCTAAGGCCGTGAGGAAGTTCCCACTCCACAAGCACATTCGCCGTTCATGTGCTTCATCCAGCGCTGCAGATGGGAACCCACAGTGGGCAGGGACCGCCCCTCTGAATCAGACCACACACCGTCCCCACTGTGGGAGGAATGAAACACCACTTAAGTCTGACTTCGTGTCCTGGTCTTGATGCTGACTGCCCACTTTACTGTTTCCAGCCTTCCCAAAACGCTGCAGTGTCTGTGCCAGCTTGACTGTGTGGAGGAATGGATGGCGAGGTCTGTAAGAGGCTGAGCTGGGCATCGGAACTCAGAATTGCTGGACTCCTATATCCATCACCTTCTGATCCCTCAATTTCACTTCGTGGTTTAACCTTAGAGATCAACTCCGTTCCACACCTCAAGGTACCTCGTTTCTTTGGAAATTCACTGGGCTGGGTTTTGGTTTTGATTTGGGTTTTGTAATCAGCATTCATGCTTTCTCTTGAAGGAAGCCTGGCACACAATTCCTGATATCCCCTTGCTCCAGGTTCTGGATAAACTGTGTATCTACGATGCAATAAGATACATTGCATTAGAATAGGATAATAAGAGATATTCCTCTCTCCCTTACACTTGGTGACAGAGACATGGGCTGCTTAGAGGCATTTTTACAATGTCCCCCTCTACTGTCCTAATGCTAAGGAGGGTCTTGGGAGCAGCAGCAGCTTCTCACTAACTGCACCACAGCACTGTAGTCAGTTTGAAAGTGAGCGGCAATGTATATATAACCTTCTAATAATTCTGCAAGTACTTAAATCTCTGCTTCAAATAATTCCATTTCAGCTGGGTGTGGTGGCATATGCCTATAATCCCTGCTACTCAGAAGGATGAGGCAGGAATGTTGCAAGTTCAAGACCAACCCCAGCAACTTAGTGAGAGACTGTCTTTAACACAAATTTTAAAAGCCTAAGCATATAGCTCAGTAGTAAAGTGCTTTCTTGAAATGGGCAAGGCCCTCAGTTCAATTCCAACACCATCCACACATTCTGGAAGTTGTTTCTGGCTTCCTGTCTGAACATTGGCTAGGGTTTTTCTTGCCTTCTTCAGACTTCCAAATGCTTATTTTGTATTTTGCAGTGCTGGGGTCACGCATCCCAGGGAGTACTCTACCACTGAGCTATAGCCTCAGCCCTAAAATGCTCCTTAAATATGTCTACTCAAAAGCCAACTTTCCTATTTTTCTTTGTTGAAACAGTTAAGACTTTGTAGATCCAATCTTGAGATGGGACACTTGAGGTGTGATCTCAAGATGAGACATTTGAGATGGGAAAATTGTCCGGGATTATCCAGGGCACCGAACATAACTGTGACTATCTCTAGGCACATGTACGAGGTATGTCAGCCAAAGGAGAGAGTGATTCGGATTCTGTTCTGCTCACTTCAGAGACGGAGGCAGAGGCTGCAGCAAGAACGTTGGTGACTTCTCCACACAAACTCGGGTCACCCTGTGTCTTCCAGAAAGAGCACAGTCCTCTGATCTTGGTCCAATGAAATCCAGTGTGGACGCTCAACCTCCAGAACTGTAAAATAATATGTGTGTGTTGATTTAAACCAGCAAGATTGTGAAATGTGTTACAGCTACAATAGCAAACAAGTGTGGACATGAATCTTGAAATAACGTGTTAAAGTATGGGGCCTGGAGAAATGAGGGGACCCTGAAAGAAAGTTGCGCTGAGAGGCAATGCAGGTGGAGGCAGAGGGAGCAGAGCCCACTCAAGACTCTGCTCACAGCCAACACCAATAGCATGAGACACTCACAGGTGTGCCAGCACTCCAGAGAGGCTTGTGGGGCTCCCTGGAGTCACTGTCCTCGGGTTGCAGTTAATTATAAGGAAAGGATGCAGGTCAAAGTCAGCAAAGGCGGAAGCATAGAGGGCAGTTTTGGGGAGCCTGAGGCACAAGGCTGCTGAGCACTCTCCCAGTCCTGGACAGCCTTGCTTTCCAGGCTAGGACAGTACTGGTGTGTGTCGTGAAAGACTACCTCGACAGTTTTGGGGGGCTGCATGACATGAGCATAAGTAATTGACCGATTGCCTGTGTGGTTGATGTCAGTTTCCAAGTCGACTAGTGTTGTGTGATTCAAAACCTCCACTGTAGTGTATATGGTGGTGTTTCTGGTCACTCCCCAATCTGAACACAATCTAGAGTGCTTGTTCTGCACCCTAAATCAGACTGTGAGTCTATCAGTATGTTGACTGGTCACCGATGGCCCCCAGAAAACAAGGATGCTGCTACTAGGCATCAGAAGGAGTCCAAGGTCTCAGAGATTATCTCCTGGAAGTCAGAGGCAAAGTCCAGGCCTTCTCCTTGGGCCAGGCTAAATTATTCACCACACACACGCACACACACAGAGCTAGGTTTAGCGCAGAAGTGAGATTTATCCAATTGGAACAAAGGAAAGGGAGAGAAGGGCATCCAAGAATCTCAGATATAGAAAACAACGTAAACATTTGTGACACACCCATAGGAAACACTGGCTGTCAGTGGCAATTAGAATGCAGGGTGACTCGTGTGTGTGTGTGTGTGTGTGTGTGTGTGTGTGTGAAAATGGAAGTGACTGGAGACAATCTGGATTGTAAAGGCCTTGGTGCTATCAAGAGCAATGGGCACTTAGAAGATTTTTTATTTTTTATTTTTAAATTTTTTTTGCAAATCCATTTTATTTCAAGAAGAAAAAGGAAAACAAAGAAGAAAAAAACTAAAACAAAATTTCAAAACATGTCAATCAGGGTGGAAAATTTTTTAGAAGAAAAGTTATTTGAACATAATTTGTTTGTAATGTGAGTAGTCACATTGCAGTTTTCTCTTCATGGGGTCATGCTTTAGTTTATTGGGTTTACTTTTCAATAGGGTAATGTGTGTTTACAAGAAAGGAGGAAATTCTCTTTTTCTGTATCAATGCTGACAAAGGAGTGAAACAGTCTTCCAGAGCACCCCAGGCTCCACGTCCACGCCGTGGCTACCAGCAACCCACACGTGGGCTAGGTAGGTTACTTCCTTGACTTCTGCACACCTCTAACAAACAGCGAAACTGGTTAGAAACCAAGGATGCAAGGACATAACTGGCGTGGCAGTGAATTCCTGGCAATAGTGCAGTTACTAGAGGACAAGCAGCCCCGCCCTCGAGTTAGTTATTTAATCTTCATTTTATTCTCAAGAAAGCTTCCAGGCCAAAATGCTGTGGTGGTCAGCAGTAAGCCTCACCCTAACCCACACAAAGGGACAGGGCTCTCCGTCATTTGATTTTTAACAGGGTTGATTCTAAGCAAAAACGCATGGTGAGGGGCATCCCTGGCCTGGGAAAATTATCTTCTGAGCTTCCTATAGAAAAGAAGGGATGTAGGACTTCAGATCCTAAGAACATGGCTGAAATACTTGGTTCTCCATTTGTGTGACTGTGAGCATATCAGCTGTCTAACTTTAAATTATAAAATGTGGATAACAGTATTTTCTTACATTGGGCTTAGTTTACATTTTTATGAGGAGCAAGGAATTTTGAGATGGTTGGAAATAATTGCACACATGTGACTCATACCTCTGTGACACAAAATGTCGCTTGCCTTTCCTGAGACGTGAGGGCGGAGCTGTCTTTGAGCTTCTTTTGGGCACTGGCTTCTCCACAGCCTCCGGGAAAGCAGCTAACTACTGGGCACAAAGGGTCAGCTACACTCACCAAATAGGAACACAGAATTCTCAGTTAAATTCTAATGTTAGATAAACAATAAATGCTTTCTTTAGTATAAGTATATCCTGACTATTGCATGGGACACTTAAAATCATGTGTTTATCTGAAATTCAAGCTTAGCTCACGAGCCTGTATCTTACCTGGCAGCCCTACTCAGGATCAACTTGGAAAAGGTGCCCTTTCGGGGTTAACAAGAGGAGTGGGGGGTGCTTGGCTCAGGCAGAGTGAAGAGGCCAAGACGCCTCACTGCACCTAGGAACTGTGGAAGGAGGTGGAGAAGAAGAGCTGGACAGGAGGAGGCCTCAGCAGCAACAACACCCTGGTGAGCCTCTGCTCGCCCAGCCGGGAGCCCTGCTGATGACTGAGTGTGGGGCAGTCTGCACAGGGCCTCCTGGGGGCCTCCCAAAGTGGCCTCGTCCTTTAGCCTTGATGCTAAAAATTCTATCATTGGCAGAACGTTGATTTCCTCTACATATTATAAGTGTGTAAAGCATAATGCTACTGTTAAATATAATGCATAAAATTACTCATTAAACTGGATCATACCTTTCATACATGTGTACTGAAATGTCATATGGTCCCCATAAATAAAAGTATTATGCAATAAATAGTTTACGTGAGTTAAAGTTCGGGTTAATAAATAATATATTAGAGTATCATCACATTTTATTAACACATATTTGAGCCCCTGTTTATAAACACACATACACACACACACACACATACACACAGAGGGGTGGGAGAAAAGGAAATCTGGGTGTTAGGATGCAGGGTTTTTGTTTTGTTTTGTTTTTTGAGACGAGGTCTTGTTCTGTATTTCAGTCTGGGCTTAAACTTATTATGCAGCCCAGGCTATACTCAAACTTCAGCAATCCTCCTGCCTCAGCCTGCGAGTACACCACCACGCCCCAGCAGGGAAGGTTTTTATTTTGTTGTTATTAACCAATGTTTTCTAAATTTTCTACACTGATGTCATTTTGGTTTCCGAAGTATAAATTATTATGATTTTTTTAAACCTACTGTTATATTTCTTGGCCCTGCAATAGCTTCTCACAAGAATTAAATATTTTTCACACATTATTTTTAAAACACAGTTGGAACTCACCCTAACAAAAGATGCCACTCTACGTCACTGCACTGGAGAAAGTGATCGAAGCAGTTTCTTGGGCTTCTTCTTTCAGTGACAGCAAATGGACCTGACCAATTATTTCTGATTACAGAGGCAGTGTCAATTTTTTCCTTTTCTATAGAAAAGGCAGAGAGATGGCAACAGTAGCTTCTTTGATACAATTTCCTTTTTTGTTTTAAATACTTAATTTCTTCATTATGACGTATAAAAAATCACTTTCCTATTTCAACATCCTGCCTTTGTCAAGATAGTTTTTATTTTATTCATTTGTTTATGTGTTGATCTTTGGTCATTTTGAGACAGGGTCTTACTATGTAGTTCAGGCTGGCCTTGAACTCACTGTCTATCTCAGGCTGGCTTTGAACTCATGGCGACCCTCCTACCCTAACCTCCCAGATGCTGGGATTACAGGCATGTGCCACCAATCCTGCCAAGACAGCTTTTAGATACAAGAACTAAATGTAAAATTCAAAAGCTTGTAAAGTGGATGGTTAATTCATAAAGACAAAAACATATAAACTTACCTTGAAAATGTGCTCAGGTTTGTGTGTGTTTGTGTGTTTGTTTTGAGACAGGGTCTCTCTCTGTAGCCCAGGTTGCTTTGGGTTTTCTGGATACATAAAGAAATACTACTTTCAGCAACATTATAAGTAGAAATCAAATACTCCTGAGGAGAGAAAAGAGAAAATAATGCCTTATTTGGTTTGGAATTTTGGAGTGACTTCCTTGTTAGCATGAATCCTGTGAAAGTTTTCTCATTTTAGGAAGAAAATAAAAGACAAAGTTGGAAAAAAATTAGGTGGAGCCCAAAAACAATTGAATCATTCATAATATGGTCACTAGAGAAACCAGTAAGAGAAAACTGGAGCTCTTTTAAAAAACAATAAGTCTGCCTTTCCCATCTATGCCTGCAGAGATGCCCACAGGAAAAGTGCCCCTTTACCTGCCCACTCCCCACGCTGCACCCAGACCAAG
Organism: Dolichotis patagonum; assembly: GCA_004027295.1. Classification (NCBI taxonomy): domain Eukaryota; kingdom Metazoa; phylum Chordata; class Mammalia; order Rodentia; family Caviidae; genus Dolichotis; species Dolichotis patagonum. The sequence goes on along the minus strand of PVJX010037090.1, from coordinate 3,007 downwards.
TGACAATCGCTGTGGCTGGAAGGTCACCTTCTCAAACCCAGAGAAAAGACAGGGAGAAGACTCGGAGGGAAGCAAATTACACAGCTGAGTCTTGAAGAGCAAGGAGAAGGTGAAGAGAGGAGCAGTGCAAGGGCCCTGTGGCAGCAGATGGGTCCTCTCTGTGGTGAATATGCCAGAGCAAGACCGTGAGTGTGGGGTGGAGAAGAGGCTGGTGTAGGTGGTCTGACACAGCAAATTAGGAAATGTGGGCCCACAAGGTGACACATGGCATTGCTATTATTGTTACTATTACATATCTCTTGTATGTAAAAGCGAAGATGGCAAAGTATGGCAAAGGTAAAACTGTCTTCCTAAAGAAAAAAAGGATCAAATATCTATTAGATTTTAAGATACAAGAAGCAACAAAGAGCTAGGAGAAGGGAAGAATGACAAAAATTGAGAACATTTTACTCAGTTAAGAATTTCACCTTTTAAAAAAAAGAGGTTGGGAAATAAGGTTAGGGAGAAAGGGGTGTCAGAAAGAGTAATGGGGAGTGGATATAGGAATATACCACACTGAAATGAAATAGTTTGTAAAATTAATAAGCACAATAAAAATACGTTGTTAAAAATCTCACCTTTGAGTACTATCCAAACCCAGGGGAGATGGATTATTCAGAGCACCTTGGGGCCAACCCCGAAGGGGCAAGACAGCAGACAGAGAGTGCCTCTCCTTGCTGTCCCCTGAACCCCATCTCTGTCACCCCGCGGTCCCCACAGCCCCCTCAGAGCCACATGGCCCCCAGGACACTGCCTGCCACTGCCCATCCAAAGTCCAGGGGCGAAGTGGACGAGGATAATGATTTGAAAGTAAATACAACACCCCGGTAATTATTCCTGGGTTCTGCCCTTTCAGAAAATCTCATAAAATCATACTTTAAATGTCTATCTTCATAATGCAGCTGTGATATGTTTGTTCTGTTATTATTTTTGTCTGTCTTGAATTTTAAAAAAGGTGCATTTCATTTGAAAACAGTACATTTTTTATTTTAAGTGGAATAGAAAAAAATTGATTTTTTTCTAAGCCCTAATTGCAAACATGTCAAATAACATGTCACGTTTAAAGGCTGTCGTGGGAGTGAAGCGGTGTAATTGTATGTGGACAGTGCCATCTAATTCAGCGGCTTAGCGTGATTTACTAGATCTACTATTGGCTGCATTATTTAGATCTTTGATAATCTCCTTTTCTCTTGTAACCTAGCCCTGAAAATATTCACTTTTTTTGCCTCTGGAGGTCATATTCATCAATCAAATTATGCCGGTACACCAGGAACTGAACCCCCCCCAAAAAAAAAAGAGATGGGGAAAGGAAAGATTCAAAAGGTCCAGAGTTTACTGGTATAACAGGAACCGACGGATGGGCCGGTCAGGGCTTTCCAGAGTTTGTCTGCAGTGTTTTACGGAGCTCTGTAATTGTTGGAAAATTCATCAGCAATCTTATCTCACATACTTTTAAATTTTCCTAGTATTTCTTAATGTAATATTAATTCTGGTCAAGGCACTAACTTGCCAAACTTGGCTTGCGTTGTGGCAGTTTCACCACAATTTGTTTTCGCTAAGAATGAGAGCAAGCCATTTCCTCCTCACTTCCTTGTGGTGCACTAGGTAAACGTTAAACCCCTGAACCTGGTTGGTGTGAATGTGTCGCTGTGTTTATGGGCCCGCAGGCCCACAGCGGCAGCCTCCCGGCTTGGAAAGCTAAAGCTCCTTTGCTGCACCACTGAGGCCTGGGGCTGGGGCTCCTCAGGCCCCCAGGGTCCCCCCTAACTCCAGGGCTCCCCGTGGAACCCTCAGTCCAGCAGCCTGGAGACAGTGGTGCTTCAAGAGAAACTCTAGAGAAACACTCGCTCCTAACTGCATTACAATCTACACTGTGCCGACTAAAGCCTCTTTTATTTAAAAAAAAAAAAAATGAATTTAAAAGTTTATTCATCAGTAAAAATCTGATTCCTCAAATCAGTTTACAGAAAATTCCTTACAAACAAAATTACTATACTTTTGGCCCTAAAGTACAGACATTCATTTCTTTTGTCTTCAGATGACACATGAACATGCGTTGACCCAAATATGCAACATAACTATGAGTGAGAGACTCCGAGGCAGCATGGGGAGACAACAGGAGCCGCCGTGGGGCTCCGGGCAGTCCCTGCCTCCCGGCTCCACCCGTCCCGGCTGCACCCCTGGGCCACAGCTGCATCTGTCTATTGCGGGCCGCACTGGGCAGCGCCTTGGGGGAGCAGGCAGCACCACTGCACTGGGCACAGGCTGGCAGGCCGAGGGCACGGGGCCCACGCAGAGGACAGTTGTCCTGCACGCTGAGGACCAAGAGTGACTCTTCTTTTCTTAATTTGTAGTAGAAAACTGTCATGTTGTTAACAAATGCCATCTTGTGAGTTTGCTTGTATCTGCAACAACCTGAAAAGGTATCTCCCCCACCCCACCCACCCACCCCGAGAGAGAAGGAAACTGGCCCCAGAAAGGAAATCCCTTGGAAAGTCCAGTGGGGTGGCCTGGACACATGGACAGCCCGCACAGCCCACGTGAACCGGCCTTTGGAAAACGAGGGAGTTTAGTTCTGTACCACCACTACCACTAGCCCACTGTTACCGTTTGATGAGAAGTCACTCTTGAAAGAGAGGGAAAGTAGAACAGTTAGAACCTGGCTCTGGACCATTCCCCACAGGCCATTGGGAGGTGCTGGAAACTTTGGGAGGCAGTAGGCCGCTGGGCCGCCTTTAAAGGTGTAGCTTGTTTCCCCTCCCCTCTCCACACTCCTCTCCTCGCCCTCTGCTCCCCGCTGCCCCTCCTCACTCCCTCCCTCTTCCCCACCAGGAGCTCCTGACCATGACACCCTGCTCTGCCCCACCACTGACCAGAAGCAGTGAAGCCAACGATGATGGGCTACAACTACGAACCAAAATTAACTTTCCCATTGTCTTTTTGTTTTATTTTGCTTTGTTGGGGGGGG
>PVJX010037089.1:0-17155 GCA_004027295.1 Dolichotis patagonum | reverse complement strand
AATAGACAGATTCCTAGATACATATGAACTACCAAAGCTGAATCAGGAAAATGCAAAACTGCTGAATAACCCAATTTGTATTACTGACATTGAAAATGTAATTAAGTCCTTGCCAACAAAGAAGAGTCCAGGCCCAGATGGATTCACTGCAGAATTCTACAAGAAATACAAAGAAGACTTAATTCCAACACCCCTGAAACACTTCAGTGAAATTGAAAAGGAAGCAATTCTTCCTAAGTCATTCCAGGAAGCAAATTTTACTCGAGTACCAAAACCTGAGAAAGATCCAACTAAAAAAGAGAACTATAGGCCAATCTCCCTAATGAACATAGATGCAAAAATTCTCAATATAATATTGGCAAACAGGATACAGCAAATCATCAAGAAGATTATTCACCCTGACCAAGTGGGATTCATCCCAGGAATGCAGGGATAGTTCAACATACATAAATCAATAAATGTAATCCACCATATCAATAGAGCCAAAAGCAAGAACCACATGATCATCTCTATAGATGCAGAAAAAGCTTTTGATAAGGTCCAACACTCATGCATGATAAGAACCTTACAGAGAATTGGAATAGAGGGTCTTTACCTGAATATGATAAAGGCTATCTATGGCAAACCTATAGCCAGTATTATATTAAATAGCCAAAAACTGAAAGCCTTTACCTTAAAATCAGTTACAGTTATGTCCCCTATCACTGCTCCTAATGAACATGGTACTGGAAATACTAGCCAGAGCAATAAGACAGGGAAGAGAAATAAAAGGAGTAAAGATAGGAAAAGAGGAAGTTAAATTATCATTATTTGCAGATGACATGATACTTTACATAGAAGACCCCCAAAATTCCATTGAAAAACTCCTAGATATAATAAATAAATTCAGCAATGTAGCTGGATACAAAGTCAATACTCCAAAATCAATAGCATTCCTATACAATAACAAAAAAATACTGAGAGATAAGTAAGAGAAGCCACACTGTTCACACTAGCATCCAAAAAAATGAAATACTTAGGAATTAATCTCATGAAAGATGTAAAAGAGCTATACAAGGAAAATTATAATACCCTGAAAAAGGAAATCAAAGAGTACCTCAGAAAATAAAAAGACATCCCCTGTTCTTGGATAGGAAGAACAAACATTGTGAAAATGGCCATTCTCCCAAAATTATTATACAGATTCAGTGCAATCCCAATCAAAATACCACAAACATATCTCATAGATCTAGAGCAATCACTCCTAAAATTCATCTGGGACCAGAAGAAACCTAGAATAGCAAGGGCAATTCTAAGCAGCAAAGGCAAGGCAGGAGGCATCACAATCCCTGATTTGAAATTATACTACAAAACTAGAGTAACAAAATCAACATGGTACTGGAATAAAAACAGACCTGCAGATCAATGGAACAGATTGCAAGATACAACCACAACCACAAACCCACTCAACCATCTTATCTTTGATAAAGAGGTCAAACATGTTCGCTGGAAGAATGACAGTCTCTTCAACAAATGGTGCTGGAAAAATTGGCTATCCATATGCAGAAGACTAAAACTAGACCCATGCCTATCACCATGTACTAAACTAAGATCTAAATGGATCAAAGACCTAAATCTTAAAACAGAATCACTAAATCTGTTGGAAGACAAAGTAGGTAAAAACCTCGAAGATACAGGGGTATGTAGAGAAGTCATGAACAAGAATCAAACTGCACGAGATATACGTCCCAGAATCAATAACTGGGACCATATCTTATTAAAGAGTTTCTGCATGTCGAAAGAGATTTCCAGCAGAGCAAAAAGAAAACCCACAAATTTGGAAAAAATATTAATGGATTGTCCCTCAGACAAAGGACTTCTGTCTAGAACTTATAAAGAATTAAAAAAAATGAGACCCTTGAAATTCAAAGACCCAATCCAAAAATGGGCATCTGAAATGAATACACAGTTCTCAGATGAAGAAATACGAATGGCAAATAAATACATGAAAAAATGTTCATCATCATTAGTCATGAGAGAAATGCAAATTAAAACCACAATGAGATTCCATCTCACCCCAGAAAGAATGGCCAGGATAGAAAAAACTACCAACAACAAATGCTGGAGAGGCTGTGGGGAAAAAGGAACTCTTCTGCACTGTTGGTGGGAGTGTAGACTGGTGCAGCCACTGTGGAGGTCAGTCTTTAGATTCCTCAAAAAGCTGAATATGCCTAGAAGCATTTGACCCAGCTTCTAAGCATATTCCCAGAAGAACTGAAAGCATCATACTACAATGATATATGTGCACCCATATTTATAGCAGCACAATTTGTAATAGCCAGATCCTGGAAACAACCTAAGTGCCCATCAACTGAGAAATGGATTAAAAAGTTGTGGTATTTTTATACAATGGAGTACTACTCAGCTATAAAAAATGATCACATTGAGATATTTATAAATAACTGGACACCACTTGAGACCATACTTATAAGCGAAATAAACCAAACACACATGTGTAAATATTGTATAGTCTCCCTAGTATGAGATTTGGTAAGAGTATATAAGATTTTATAGTAATCATGATTCTCCATTTCATTGCTTTGAAGCCTTTCAATGTTTTCATTCATCAGTTGGAATGGTTTTAATCTCTTTTGTTTGACTTTATCATGTGTGATGGTATGAACAGCTTTTTTGAAGAGAACAAAACATTATGGCAGCCATTGCTGATTTAATATCATCTTCCTTAGAAGTCCTACCATGCTTCTACTCTGCTGTTACCATCGGTTCTATCATGTGTCTTATTGGGATTTTAATATATGTGATAGTATAAACAAATGTTTTTAATCAAAATGAGATATTATAGTAGCCATTGATCATAGTTATTTGGTTCAGAATGTCCTGTAATTCTTTCATTCTCTTGAATGTTTTTATACTATTGTGTTATGTTTGATATTATTGTATCTGAAACTATGCTCAACTATAGCAGAGAAAGTGATATTTGACAGCTACTGTTAATGTCCGGTTGTCTTGTTGTAAAGTGTTGTGTTGCTTATATTGTTGTGTTCTGATCGCTTTGTTCTAACCTCTTTTGTTTTATTCTCTTTAAAATAAAAAAAGTAATAAGAACTGTAGGAGTAATAAAACCCCAAATGCATAATTGCTACTGTAAAAGAGAGAGCCACAAAAGTGTTCTAAAGGATATAACTGCATGTATGTTTAAGTGTGGAAGATAGATGACCATACTACTGTTTTTGTTAGATTGTTGAGCAGAACTGCTAATACTCTCACTGTTTGAATGTCTACTTTGTATGCTTTAATTTTGTAACTTGAACAACTATTTCCAAGATGACAGTATGTAATTTATCAAGTAGTGATTTCTTAGTGGGTTTTTTGGTTGTTGTTCTTTTCTTCTTTTCCTATGGAATTCTGTATGTTGCTACCGTTTTTTTCTGTTTTGTTTGATTGTTTTTTTTCTTTATAAATAAAATTTTAAAAAGAGTGAAGATTTGTATTGGTTTTGCTTACCAAATTTTGACAAGGATAGATGTACAGTTGTCCCCAGAAACAACTGAAAGAGGAAATTCACATGCAGTCATGGTTTTGGACATGTAGTGACATACAAAGTTTTAATTTTAATTTTAATTCTAATTGCAATGTCTTACATAAAACACATTCTTATTAAGAATCAGAACTGGTCATTGTCATCTTTATTCCCATATTTAGTATCCTTTTTTAATACTTGTATCCTAGAAAAGAGTTTTATAGGAAATAATCAGAATAGTTATAAACTGCTTTTCTGATTTCTAGAACTTCACAGAGATCAGGATTAAACAATATGCACTCTTTTATTTCTTTCACTACACATGTGTTTGAGATTCGTATATGTTATGCTTATTTACAAAGTCATCCCTTTATTTCTGAGAATTACAGCAGTGTGTGAATGGCAGAAGTCACCTATTTTCTTTTGTTTTTTAAATTTTATTTAGAGAAAAAAAGCAAAACAAAAAAATGGGTAGAAATAATACAGGATTTAAAAAAATAACAGTAAGACATCACTAATCAAAAAATAACAGTAAGAAATCACTAGTTGATAAATTACATGTTGTTATCTTAGAAGCAGTTGTTCAAGTTACAAAATCAAAGCATAAAAAGTGGACAATGATAGTATGAACTATTCTGTTTGATGAATTAACAAAAACTTAGTAGTATGGTTATCTATCTTGCACACTTAAACGTACATACAGTTGTATCCTCTAGAGCATTCTCTTTGCCTTTCATTATTATAATATCTACTATACATTTTGGATCTTATTAGTCATATTGCCTGTCTAGTATGAAAAATCATTTTAAAACTTACCTATTTTCTTATTGAAGAACACCTGGATGTTTCATGTTTGGCTATTATGATTAAAGCTGCTATGAATATATTCATAATACACTTTTCAGACTCACATGTTGTTAATTCTCTTTAACAAACCTCAAAATGCAAATGTAATTAATTTTTAAAGAAACCCCTAAAGTGTTTTTCAACATGGTATCATTTCACCAGTTCCTCTCAACATTGTGTGAGAGATGTGTTAATTTGTGACACTTATCTTTCAATATTAGTCACTGCAATTTGTTTCTAGTTTATCTCATTGGAGTTTAATTTGTATTTTAATTATTTAATTAATAATTTGTATTAAGTACTTCTTTATGTTTACTTGCCATTTAAAACTTCCTTTTTGCCATTAAAACTTCTTTACACAGGCAAGGTCATATATACATATTCATAATTATTGACTGCATATATATATATAGTAAATATGTTCTAAATATTTCCCCCCATTTCAAAGCTTGACCTTTTTAATGCTGTCTTTTGTTTAGCAGAAATTTTTAATTTGATAAGTTCTATTAGTAATGTTTTATTGTGGTCATTGATTTGTGTTTTCTCTTGAAGAAATTTTGGCTATTCCAAAGGTATAATCTATTCTTTTGTTTTCTTCTAGAAGCTCCTCATTTTCAACTTCTTTGTCTCTTCTATAATTTGTTTTGAACTAATTATGGGGCATAGCATGGGTTAACAACAAATTTAAATTTTTTTGTCTCATTGGGCAGCCAGTTGCCTAGCACCACTGGTTAGAAAGAATTTCTATTCTCTAGTGGATTGCTTTGCAGCCTTTTTTTAAAAAAATCATTTTATTATGTTTGATTGATGTCTTTAAATTGTTTTCTTGATTAATTTGTTGAATCTCTCATTTAATATTGTACTGACTTAGTAATTGTAACTTAGGAGTAAATTTTCGTACATTTTTGTTTTAGTTTCCTCGATGCTAGGACAAAATACCCATCACCTACAAGTTAACGAGGTTTATTTTAGGTCACAATTTGTAGAAAATTCAGTATATTACTGTCTTTCTGCAAGGTAGAATGGTATTGCACAGGAGGGTTACTCCAGGTAGGGTAGCAGAAAGCAGAAAGAGATCAATTAAGGAGGAGGGAGATAAACCATTCCCGACCAGACCACCAGTGACCACCTCTTCTGAGCAGGCTTCACCTCCCAACATCTCATTTAAGCATAAACTCATCAGTGGACTAATCAATTGATGAGTTTTATCCCTCCATGACCTAATTATCTCCCAAGAGCCCCACCTATGAGTGCATGAGCTTTTGGGGGATATCTAGATATAAACCAAAACAATTTTTTAAAAAAAAATTATTTTGGCTACTATAGGTTATTTACATGAATTCTTGATTCAACTCATGATTTCTGTTACAAAGACCTTGCCAACATTTTGATTAGGATTTTAATTGCATGGCCAGGGGCAAATCAGGCAGATGAAATTAAGGATTGAATCAACTGACTTTTAAAACTGTGGATAGAGCCATGCATGGTATTATACACTTGTAATCTCAACACTCAGGAGACTGGAGCAGGAAGATTACCAAGAGTTCAAGTTCAACCTGGGCTACATAGTAGTGAGCTTAAGGTTGGCCTGGACTACATAGTGAAACCCTGTCTCAAAAATAAATGCAATGCACCGAAATGCAATTCAATCCAATAAAATAGGTAGATAATCCTAATGGGTGAGTCCAATGTGGTCATCATTATTTACAAGTGTTAAAGAAGGAGGCAAAAGGTTAATACTTAGTCAATGATGAGACTTTAGAAAGACTCAATCAGTTATTACTGGAACTGGAGATGGAAGGGAAAATGTGTCAATGTATAGTGGGAAGCCACTATAAACCGAATAGGGCAAGAATAAAAATTCCCCTCTAAGATATGCCTACATCTTGATTTTAACCCAATAAGACCTGTTTTCCCTTGTACTCCATAACAATAATATAATAAATTCTTACTATTTAACCAGTTCATTTGTGTTGATTTTCTACAGCAGAATACAAAAGCAATATCATACATCTCACCAATTTAAAAAAAATTGATCATGATCTTTATTTCTTCTTCTTTATTTTTTTTCTTGCTCTTCCTGAATTCTGTGATGCCTTGTATGTGTATATTTGACAATTTGATTTGGTCACATACAACCTGGATATTCTACTCTTTTTTTTTCAAATACCTTTCCTCTTCATATTTCAGTTTTAATAATTTATTTTTACCTATATACATATCTTCTGGTTATTTGCTTTCTGATGTCACTTTAAAATGATTATTGCCAGCAATCCCTTTTGGTACTGTTTAACTAGGTTTTTCATTTCTTTGGGGAAACTCTTCATCAGCTTATGCTTTCTGTTGCTTTTAGTCATTGGATTTTTCAAAAAGTACAGGGCTGTGGTACACAGTGTTTGCATCCCTCGTGTGGAGTCAGTACATGTGCATAACACATTTCAATTCCTTTTGTATCCCCTTTTCCTCCCCCTCACCTCCACTAATCCATCTCACGATACCTCAAGTGTTTTGGTTATTTTTGTATGTGTTTGCAGTATATCATCCTTATATTGCTTGTGTGCAGTTGGTACACATCCACAGCACATCTCAGTTCATTTTCTTCATCCATTACCTCTCTCCTTTCATCCCTGCCCTCCATATCTTGAGAAAGATCTTTTATTTTAGGTTTTTCATATAAGAAAAGCCACATGACATTTAGGCTTGTGTGTCTGTTTTATTTCATTTAATATTATTGTCTCAAGGTTCATCCATTTTCCTACAAATGACTCAATTTTATTTTTCTTTATGGCAAATTATTATTCCTTTGTGTGTAAATACTGCATTTTCTGTATGTGTTTACCTATAGATGAACATGTAGGCAGCTTTTGCGATTTACTTACTAGAATATATATCATAATTATTTTATTTTGTTTATTTTTTGTCTTTTTGAGACAAGGATTCACTATCACTATGCAGTTCAGGCTGATCTTGATCATTTTGTAGGCTGGTCTCAAACTCATAGGAATCCTCTTGCCTCAGCCTCTTGAGTGCTGGGATTACAGTGTCACAGTTATGTGAATGTCTCTGTGATAATTTTAACATCTGAGTCATCTGTATGTTTTATTATTTCCTCTTGATAGTATGCACTTTATATTGTCTGTTTCCTAATTTTTCATTAAGTGAAAAGTATTCTGCATAAATCAACAGTAAAGAATGAGGTAAGTAATATTTATGTCCAGAAAATGGCAAACTTCTTCTTTCCTCAAACTGTACAAGGTTTCAGGGGGGATGAAAACAAACTACAGTGGTAGTTGTGTGTATAAAAGCTGGCTCTCAGATTTGCTGTTGCATTAGACTCCGATTATTACAAACATCAGAGGAACCAACTGTGATATCAGTTTTTTAAAAATGTTCAGGATTTGGGTTTTGAACAGCTAAGAGGCGTGTCTCAAGTCTCACACCTGGCCATCAGCCAGTAGCAAGGTGTATGTGCCTTATACTCAGTTTGAGACTTTTTCGTCTTGCCCCCCTTTTCCCCAGTGGTAGCAACTTCTTGATATAAGGGTTAAAATCCAGAATGTCTGGGTTTTCTCACTTCCTCTCTGGCCTCACTCTTCAGCAGGCCTCACTGATGTGTATCACAGTGTGGTCCCTCAGCCCCCTTGCCTCACTTTGGCTGTGGAGTGTTACCACCTCCACTCAGGATAAAGCTCACATGATCTATCTTACTCCTCTCCAAGTTCTTGCTGCCTTCAGAATTCAGTAGTACATGTGCAGGTGCCCCAGAACCACCATGTTCATCCATTGTTCTTCTAAGCCTCTTCCTCTACCTTGACATTATTCTCTCCAACTGGCTTTTGTACGGGGCAGGATATCCGCTGTTAGTTGACTGGGGCATTAATCCCAAAGAAATCCCCAGGTCTAATAATGATGAAAATAGGAATTCCAAAAATAAACACTAGTGTTTATTGAACATGTAATGTGTACAAGGCATTTTTCTAAGCTTTGGTCTATATAGTGTTTAATATAAATATTTATATACAAAGCATAAATAAAATGTATTATTTAACTATGTATAGATACATCTATATATTGTATCTACTTGTGTTACACATAAATATGTTTTATTTAATGATATATAATTTTATATAAACTTAATTATATGTTGCTAAGCATGTGTGTGTATATGATATTCATTATTTGTGGATTCCTTATACATAAGGAAATTTACAGAAGTCATTCGTGAATATGCACAGGAGAATAACAAATGATTTAAGTCATCTAATGTAGAAGTTCTTAGATTAAACTCAAAGGCAGGCTGCTCATTTCAGACCTCACATTCTTAGTAATTACAATTTGTTCCTCCTCTTGTTTTATGTACTATGACTTCCTTTGGTCCAGTAACTGTGACCAATAATGCAATTCCAAACTGGCCTACTTTGGGAGATATGCTGTCCCCTCTGGTAGATCAGGTATCCTGAATATTTCCTTGCCTCTATGATGGGAGACAGAAAGGAAGATTTAGAATCTGAAATGGCCACTACAGGGATGGTAAGCAAAGTAAATTTTGAAATCCTTAGATGACAGATTCTTATGAGAGCCTGATCTTCCCCGTCTGGAATGTTCTGATTTATGGAAAGAAGAAAAGATAAGAAAGTCATGAATCTCCTTCTGAATCTTGAGTCTACTGTTCATACTCTGTATGGTCCCTAGGAATATTGCCTAGTCTTTCCAAGGTGAAATGTTTCATCTGTGGAATGGATCTAATATTTACTATTTTGTGGTAATTATGAAAATAAAAACAGGTTGTACAGTAAGAAACCTTGGTTAGCACCATCATTCCATGATAACTTCTACTGTATTATAGATCCTTAGAAGTGGGTAGTTAAGCACAGGTTCCACTTGAATAGGATTTCCTAGATTTTTGCCTCAGTTCATCATCTCCTTGGAAATTCTACAATTTTCAAGCTAGCATTTCAATTAGAAAATGAGATCTAGACCTGTGTTTCATGGCTAGTACTAACTTGGTCATCAAGCTAACATTTTGTTTCAAATTTGGAAGAAATTTAGTGCTATACAAAGCTTCAAGAAATCAGTTTTCTGTCCTGTATTGCATCCTAATAGTCCTCACTGGTTTTAACATCATCTTTTAGATTTGTTCTTCAAATTAAAAAAAAATTGTGGTAAAGGGCTGGGGATTTAGCTCAGCACGCATAGTACCTGTCTGGTAAGCACAAGGATCTGAGTTCAATCACTCCTTAGTACAAAAAAAAAAAAAAATTACCAAAAAAAAATTTGCCGTAAAACATATATGACATAAAATTTACCATTTTAATCATTTTGGCACATTTGTTTATTTTTATTGTGGTAAAATATGCATAATAAATTTACCATTAAGCCATTTTTCGATACAGAATTCAATTCAGTTCTTTCTGAACAATAACTCTGTACCCACTAAGCAATAAGCCCTTATTTTTCTCTCCCTTCTATAGTTACTTTTCTGATTTTACACTTGTGATTATCATCAGAAAGTGTCTCTCAAAATTTACACATACTTCCCGGATATAGGATCCCCATGGTTACCAAAATATCCAGAGAGTCAAGTTTGAATCCACAAATATTAATAGAAAACAAAAATAAACATTTACTGAGTGATTACTTTGTACTAAGAATTATGCCAAACATTTTTCAAGCATAATCTAACTTAGTCCTCTCAATAAACCCAGGAAGAGGATATTTCTTATTTGAAAACTAAGAGAAGCCAAAGCCCAGACCACATAAATAGCTTTGTCCAAGAATGCACAGATGTGTTGGGGCAGAGCTGGCATTTGAGTCCAGGCCATCTAAATTCCACATAGGAAAGAATACTTGTAATCCTTGTTATGGATGCAGATTTTTGTTTGGATGAAGGCGGAGTATCTATGATTTAGCAAGCACAATGGATGGTGTTTCTTAAAGTTTTAACACACCTAAGGATCAGCTGGAGGGCTTGTTAAACCACAGATTCCAGAACACCAGCCCCAGAGACTCTGATTCAGATATCCTGCACAGGGACCTGAGATTCAGCATAGAGAACAAGCTCCAAGGCAATCACAGTGTTTCTGGTCATGTTTTGAATGATGAACCTCTAGACATTTTTGATCCAGGTGGTGTGGATCACTCTAAAACATGGAAAACTACTTATAACACATATTGTTCATAATTGTGTCTCTGAGATTTATCTACAAAAAGAAAAAGCATAAGGTTTGGTCAAAGGTCAAGAAAGTTTAGGCTGGATGGAAGAGATTAGAAATTATTCAGTGTCAGGCAGGCAATAATGGACTCCTGAAAAGTGAGAAGGCCAGCAAAGATCGGCCAAGAGTGGATGTGGATTGTCATGGTAGAGGCAGGGTGTCTAGCTAAGGAAGGGCTGGTTAACTTAAAATGAAAAGCAACACTATGTCCCTTGTTGTCTCAGGGGGGTTGGTTTCAGGATCCCCCAAAAGAAAGTCAACTAACTGGTATAATATGCTGTAAAATTTGTGTGTCATATCTACTTCCTGTGTACTTTAAATCATCTGTAGGTTACTTACAGTGTAATACCAAATATAATGTAAGTTCTATGTAAATAGCTGTTGTGCTGTATTGCTGAAGGAATGATGACAGAAAAAGACATTTGTGCAAGTTCATTACAGATGAATTTTCCCCCAAGCATTTTCGATCATCAGTTGTTGAATTGATGCATGCAGGACCCATGGATACAGCACATCAAGCGCACTGTGGACCCAGTGTGGCAAGCTGCTGGGATGGCCAATGTCATCCAGATAGACCATGAGTCTCAAGCAAATTGCAATGTGCATGGACAAAACTAGGACTTTCACACACTGGAAAAACAGCATAGAGGTCCAACTATTCTGAGAAGGATGTTCAGGGTTCTAATAATCCATAAAAGGCTGTGTTGTTAAACACAGAAGTTGGCAGTAGACTACTGAAGTGAGTACAGGTGTACATTTGCACCTTTCGTAAGGGGAGACAGCTGGCTTGTTCTTCTGGGTGAGGCACTGAAGACCACCAGACTGGTGTCTGTTCTAGAAGGAATATAGTGTTTGCAAAGTATTATACCTGGAAAGTATTACACAGGGAAAGAACCAGACCCCTGGGCGTTTCTAACCTCCAAATCACAGCCACAGAAAGGAAGAGCCAAGTGAAATATTCCAACAATAGCTTGGGACTACCCCACTTAAATGTTTTCCTGACCAATGGGTTCAGCCACAATGCTGCACTGTGTGTTCTTTAAACACAAAGCAACTTTACTTGCTGGCCTAAGAAAATTCAGCAAATTATCCTCTATGCTTAGCAATGGTGTTATCCATAAGATCCCAGCCTGGAATATGCCTTCTGTACCTTTGATCTAATGGATATCTGATTACAAACTTTTCAAGATCAGAAACTCTTGAGTGGAACAAGAAACATTCTTGACTTCTTGCTAAAATTCCTTCATTATTCAGATGTTTGTTTGGGGAAGAATTATCTATCAGCAATTAATTGTGATGTTACCTATTCTTGATTAATTCTCACAATTATCTTACCTTATCTTATTTATTTATTTATTGAAAAGAGGAAAGGTTTATTTAGCTCTCAGTTTGTAGAAGTTTCAGCTCATAATCAACCAGCTCCAAACACAGTGGCTTGGCTGAGGGGTGTTGCAGAGGATAAGCAGTCAAGGTGGCAGAAGACAGTAAAAGCAACAAGCAAGGAGCCTTCACAGTGTCTCTCTGTCCTTTTAATCTTATCTAGGCTACTCAGGGCAGGTAGCGCTCACACCCTTATTCCTAGTGCCCTTGACCCTACCATTGCACCATGAATCAAATCCAGGGTCACACACTCTAGATCCACCCACTTCTACAAAAGTCCCACCTATGACCACATGAGGCTTGGGGAGACATCTAGTCACAATCCATAACATTTCACCCCTAGCCCTGCAAAAAGTCATGCACATCCTCTTATGCAAAAGGCATTTAGTCCATCTCTAAGAGTAACCGAAGTCCTAACAGTTTCAGCACTGCTGAAAAGTCCAATTTACTTTTGAATTTTTTGTTTTTTTTGAGACAGTTTCACTATGAAGTTCAGGCTGGCCTTGAATTCACTTTGTAGCTCATATTGGCCTTGAACTTGCAGCACTTCTCCTGCCTCAGCCTCCCAAGTGCTAGGGTTACAGGCGTGCACCACTACACCCGACTTGAAAAGTCCAATTTAAAAAGAAAGTATTTTTGTAAATATTGTAAAATAACTTCTTTCTGTGTGATTAAAAAATACTGTGTTTATTGTAGGATCTGGATTAAAAAAATGAAAGCAAATGCTTACTAATAATGTGTACTTGTGTCTGGTACTTCACATGTGTTAGTGAAGAAACATTGCTGTTTCCCATAATGTCCATGAAGTGGTTATTATTAATTTTCAGTTTGCTTGCTTTATTTTGGTTTGTTTTATCCGAATCAAATCTATGTACAGTCTTATCTGTTGGTTTTAAACTTAATAGTGATTCATGAAAAATACCTCAGTGTCATTAGTCAATTTATGACCACACAATGTTCCTATTTCCATTTCAAAAACCTGAACCCCTAGCTAGGTGTAGTGGTGCACACCTGTAATCTCAACACACAGGAGGATTGCTGTGAATTGGAGGCCAGCCTGGGCTACAAGTGAGGTCAAGGCCAATCTGGATTACCTAGTGAGATCCTGTCTCAAGAGAAAGGAAAGAAAGAAACTTGAACCCTTGTGTTCCATTTGCTGTCCACTCTCTGGCCACCTCTAATATAGACCATTTAAGTCTCTTATTATCTGCAGACCAGCTGTATACCTCACAGTCTGCAACTTCAAATCCTTTTTCACCCATATCCTCAAATTCCTAGTCCTTAAATCAATGATTTGATTGCAAGTAGGTCAATCCAGAAGCTTTTCTAAGGTCGTGTTCTTACACTAACCCTGATTTTTTTCTAAAACTAATGGCTTGGTTCACATGTCTGCATTTTGAATGAAGTCAGAAGTGTTGACAGCCACTGGTGCGAAATAAGCTCCCCGCAAGTACATGTAATGCACTGCAGGTTATATAATACTGTTCAAGCTATATATAATAACCAAAGATTCTTCGAGCCAAAAGTTGCTCATTGCAAACCTGACTCTTGCCCCACATGGTTCACGCTGATGGTCTGTGTTCAAGAGCTTATTTCAGCTTTGATTATTGGAACACAAAAGAATAGTGTCATCTTAGTAGAAAAAAATTCTGATATAATAACCCTTTTCCAAACAACATTTTACAAAGGAAACATCATTGAAGCATTCTGAATCTCTAAAGAAGGGAAGTAGATTATGTATTCCTGTAATTCCAGCACTCTGGGGGGTTCAGGGAAGCAGATCTCAAGTCTGAGTCTAATATGGGCAATTTAACAGTTTTGAAACTCTATCACAATTTTTATTTTTTAAATCAAGTTTTGGATTTTCAGTTTATACCTTCAGTGTAACAATACACACATTGAAATTGCTTATTCATAGAATGGAAGTGAAATATGTGTTCATGGTACTGAGAAAACACTACATTCCCCAGCTTCAGTGGCCTCACTATTTACTGAGGTCAATGCCCCAAAATTTTAAATTATGCCTCTTTTCTAGAAAGTATTGTAGGATCTCTTAGGTATTCCAAAACAGAGAATGGAGTTTAATAGTGGAAAAGAGACCGAGGAACCTACCTTCTCTGCTGCCTGAAATATATTATTTTTCCTTTAAAATAATGTAGAAGGAACATGAACTTTTAAACCTACAGATTTGTAGCTTAACATTGTAATTTGTTTCTCCTGGCAACAGTTGCAATGTTCCTAGATTTATGTAAGAAGGAAAATAAATCACTTTATTTGAAATGGGCAAAACTCTAGAAAGAAAAAAATGAGGATTTTGACTTTTTCTGTTAAGAGAGGAATGTAGGCAATGGAAATGTAACATTCCATTGTCCTGTCCTCTGAGAATTTTGGAAGATAATTATACAGCAGCATTATATATTCAAAATCAAGTGTAAGTCTCAGCCTGCCCAAATACTACCGAGTTAAAAGACTTACCAATGAATAGCAATGGAATTATGAGAAGGTTTTAGAATTAAAAGAAATTTGAGAGCAATAGCAGTGCCTCCATATTGACTAACAAGAACTTGTGCATTGGGAAGGATACCTGTTCATCATCTGCTTCCCTATTGGGCTTGGTGTGAAAGCAGAAACACAAGAATTAAAAGTTTCTTCATTCTTCAGCAAATCTCTAATTGATGGTTTTGTAATTTGCTTAAAAATGAGGCTCATATTACATTTCATATAATATGTGGTAGTGCTTATTCATATGCAGGGACTATGCTGATGGCAAAGGGAAGGGAAAATGACTCCTACATTTGAAGAAATATCAGCATAACATTTTTGAGCTTATATAAGTGAAACACATGATGGTCTGAAATAATAATCTGGAGCTGAAAAATTTTATTGCGGTTCTTGAGACATTTTCTTCTCAGAAGTAGTTGCTTTTGTCTGATTATTTCTCCAATGGGTTTATCTCCCTAGGGATCAAGATGAGGACAGAGTGCCAGAGGGCAAAGTTATCTAAGAATAATTCCCATTATCAAGAATATATTTCTGACCCTCAGTTTATCTTCCCATGTTAATGAAGGGGTTCAGTTTTCTTATTCTCTTCAAATACATCAAGCATTTTATCGTTACAACTTTGTTACTTTTAATTATTAAAATATAACTCACCTATTCTGCAAAACTTAAAAAATGCATCTAAGCGAAGGGAATGCATAGCATCTTGGTGTCTTTATTCCGTTTCAATAGGAGTCTCCCTCTTCCTGGCCTCTTCTTTCCTCTACGTGTATATACAGGGGCAGAGGAGAAGGAAAGAAAGGAGCAATACAAAGAGATTCTGCTTTTTAATTTACTGTTTCAGCCTAAGTAATTATATATGTCATGAAACTTTGTCAAAATATTATTAATGGCTAGTTAATATTTTATTGTAAATAATCAAACAGAAATGCATAACTGTTTCACAGGTGTGATAATCAGGATTTTCTTCATGGACTCAGATACCCACAGTTCTAGATTCCTCAAATTGTATCTTTGACCCCTCCTTTTTCTCCTTAACTGTTCTCTTTAATTAATTTTTATCCATTCCCATTTTCAGGCCTCATTTATATGCCAATCACTCCATATGGCCAGCCCTCTCTCCCAGGTCTGAGTTCTTTTATTCTTCTTCCTTTTGTGTATCTTTGCTGGTGTTTCCATGGGCAACACAAAGTGAAAATTTCTCAAGTTTGTTCCCTATGTAAATACTTCAACATGATACTTTTCACCTGGTTACCCGAATCTGTCAAAGCATCTCAAACTCTTCTATGGATTTGTACTTACAGTGGATTAATCTCTCGTGGAGCAGGTGCATACCCATATGTTACATGGCTCACATAACATGAATGTCAAGGCTGTAGAACAGCATATAAGAAATTTGCTGAGAAATGGTGGAGGTCCCTGACTGATATATCTGATACCTATCATTATTTCATATTTATTTGGATTCAGTTAAGAACTCTAATAGTCACAGATATATCGCTTTTTTCTTTCTTTGTAGTGCTGAAGATTGAACCTAGGACCTTGCTATGGTTTATATTTGTAAGCTCCCAAGTGTCATGCAGTCATGGAGGCAGCTGAATCTAATGTTTGTGATTGATTTATTGTCTAGCTCTGGGATTGGTGATGTGAGTACTATACCTTCCCAGGGGCGGGTAGCCAGCATATAATATAAGGGACAGAAGGAGGAAGGTTTTTCCCCATTTTTTGTCCTTTTCATTCTTGTTGCCTGCAGCCAAGATAAAGGACTGTCCCTTAGCCATGCCACCCTGCCTTGGAGCCAACTGAGTATGGATGGAAACCTTCAAACACTGTAACCTAAATAGACCTTTCCTTCCTTCATTTTGGGTGCCAGGTATTTTATCTCAACAATGAGAGAAAAGTAACAAAGACAGACCTTATCCCTGAGTTACATCCCTAGTCCTGACCTAACAGTGTTTTGTTAAATTAGTAAGTTGCCCAGGCTGGGCTCATACTTGCAGCCTTCCTTCCTCTGTTTCCCAGAGTGCTGGAATTATAGGCATGTACCATCATACTCAGATAGTATATTCCTCAGATACTGTATATATACTAATTTATACATTAACGAATAGCACAATAATATATAAATTTTTATATAGAATATGTAGTACTACAGATATGTAGTTTTCAAATATTTCTTGAATGTTCTATGTGAAATAGAATACTCAAATGAGTGCACCATAGTCTCTAATCTCTGAAAGTGTAGACACAAGTAAAGACACATGTAGTTCATGTACAAAGGTAATTGTAAAATAATGGGAAAGGGCCTTAACTATAATAAGAATTTGTATGATTTTGTACATAATAGAAAACTACTAACAGGTTTCAGCCTCGGGTTAGTTGAGGCCAGTATAGTAAAGGGCTATGACAGATGCTTTTACAAAGAAGCATGTGGAGTAGAAGGTAGGATGGCTCTGAAATAGGAGACACAGCAGAACCCTCTTGTGCCTGGCGCTCCTTGAATCTTTCTGTCCCTCATCTAATCATGGTCCTATTTCAGAGACCAATTTTATGCATGGGAAAATGATAGCACATTGTCTGGGGCCAGTACCCGGCCCATCTTGCTTTGCCTGTGGGCTTCTCTAAAGCAAGCACAAGGCACACCTGACTGACACTCAGTGCCACTCATGCGTGCACAACTCAGAATGTGGGGAGGCAG
>PVJX010037088.1:0-17175 GCA_004027295.1 Dolichotis patagonum | reverse complement strand
CTCTTTCAGGTTAATTATATTTCTTATATAGAGCATCTTGATGGGCCCTATCTCCTGATCCACTCTCTGCCTGTGTTTCTTTTTATTAGTGTATCGAGCTGTCTATATTAGTGATTATGGCCAACCTTCTCTGCCTCATCTCTGCCATGCTATTTTTCTGCCATTGGTTGTCCACTTTTCCCCTTCATTCCCCTGTCTGCCCTGTTCAATGAGCCCCCTCTGCCCCTGTTCCTGAAACCATGGTCTTTTTTCTCTCTCTCTAGAATGTCCTTCAGTATTTTTTGTAGGATTGGTTTGGTGGTCATGAACTCCCCCAGTTCCTCTTTGTCATGGAAGCACCTTGTTTCTCTGTTAATTCTGAGAGATAGTACATCAATCTGGGTTGGAGGTTATTTTCTTTCAGGGCTTGGAATACTTTACTCCAAGCTCTTCTTGATTTGATGGTTTGTGTTGAGAAGTCTGTTGTGATTCTGATGAGTTTTCCTTTATAGGTGATCTGTTTCTTTTCTCTGACAGTTTTTAATATTCTGTTCTTCTGATGAATTTCTGGGATCTTGATTATTATATGTCTACGTATAGATCTATTTTGGTTATAGCTGGCTGGAGTTCTGTATGCCTCACTTATCTGAATATCATTTCCTTTTCCTATGCTTGGGAAGTTTTCTTTAATTATTTCTGTAAATAGCCTTTGTATTTCATTTGTGTTTACCCTTGCTTCCTCACTCACATTTGTTATTTTTAAGTTATAGTTCCTCTTGTCATCTTTTAGTCTTTGTATTGTTACTTCCTGGTTCCTTGTTATTTTTAAGAGATCTTTCCTTTCAGGATTACAAGTTGCAAACCTGTCTTCAAGGTTTGATAGTCTATCTTTAGTATCTTTCAAGCAGTTTTGCCAGCTTTCAATGGAGTTTTTAATTTCCTGGTAATCTCTTTGAGTCTGTTTCATGTATTCTAAAATTTTCTTTATGTTCTTCATTGAAGATGTCCCTCCTTTTTCTATGCTCCTCTATTCTTCCATCTGTGTCTTCTTTAAAGGTGCTTAGCAATTCTTTTATTATCTTTTATTATTATACCTTCCTTTACTTGTAATAATATTTCTATTTTAAGTTCTTTTTTAGTTTCATGAAGTTGTTTCTTTATATCAGTTGCTGTTGCTTCAGAAGCTGCAGGTGTACAACTCCCAAACTCATTTGTGTTTACCTCTCCTGGACCAGTACTGCTTGGGCTGGAGGCCAGAGACTGCCTTTTGTTTCTTCCTCTTGTCATGATCCTGGTTTCTTCCAGAAAAGTGGGTAATGGGGTCCCTGGCACTTTCTGTATTGGTTATAATTACTCTGAAGCTTGCTGGCTAGGGATTGCTGCTTTCCTTAATCTGCTGGTAACTACTAGAGTATAAGCAGGGGTGGGGCAGGCTGGCCCCTCCCTTCGGAGCTGGTTAACCACTGGAGTCTTCACCACATTAGTGTGTGCTGCATGGGCAAGGTTGGTTAGGGATAGCTTTAGGGAAACCTTGGCCGTGGGTACTGGACTGTGCACAGGGTCAGGACTTAGTCCAAGCAATTTTCACTAATCTGCTCTGCACTAGGAATGTCTGGATGAAGCTGGCAGCAGTTTTGGTTCTGCTGTCCGGCTCCAAAATGGGACCTTGCCAATCACCCATTTCTGCAGAGGAATGAGTCCCCCACACTCACCACCAGCCAGAGCAGTTCTCTGGTCTGCTGCACCTGTGCCATCGTGTCTCCCCATGGAGGCCTTTGGGCTTGCCAGCCACCAGCTTCACTGCAACCACGCATCTTCAGACTCCAGTGGTGCTTCTCACACAGTGGGACCAACTCTGGTGAGGGCGCCTCTGGCTACCGCCTTCTGTTTAAGTTTTTCTTTTCTTTCTTTCTTGCTTTTTTTTTTCTGTCTCTCTCTGTGGGCTTTGATTCTCACTTAGTTTCTTCCTGGATCTAGGGGACCCATTTCTTTCCTTCTGGTCTTCTCCAGAACGCTATATTCCAGCATCTGGGCTGTTTCTCTCAGAGAGGCTATCTACTCTACTACTTACTGTTCTGCCATCTTCCCAGAATCCCCAGGAATTTTTAAAAAAATAGCTTATACTTCTGTTTTTATAGGTACATAAATTTACTATTTATCAAATTATACAGTTAAAATTGATAGATTATGTGGTATTCAAATTATACCCCATCAAAGCTGTTAAGATGGATGGGTGGGTGGATGCAGCAGTACCTTGGTACTCATTGGTAGTTTGTTCTTGGAGGTATAGTGAAACAGTGAGTACCAGACAAATTGTTTTGGCTAGAGAAAGCACCAAGTATTGAGGCAGTCAATACCAAGTTCTAGCTTACACATTGAGTACCAAACAAATGACAAGTACAGGGAAAATTTTTTATGTCAAGATGTGTGGAGTACCAAATTCAATGAGTTTCAGAGCAGTTCCCTACCAAAGTATGGGAAAGTTCTGGGATAGTGCCTGAACATGTCCTATGCATGCTATGTGTGTTAGCAGTTATTGTTACTTTATATTGCCTGGAGATGTGTTTCTCTACAGAACTGTTAAAAGTATCTCACTTTCTTACTGTCACACCTGTCTTCCCTTTTTCTATAAACAAAGCCTGAGTTGAATCAGTTCCACCATAAGTACTCAGTAGATATTTACTGATTGCCCTCTAAGGACTCATGGAGTTATGTGTAATGTGAGTATGTACTAGCTTGGATGGAAGTTGTCACAGGTATGTGAATACAAAGGTAACTGAATTGTACAATTAGATAAGTAGTCTTTTATGTCTGTGCATATTAGAGAATAGTTGATATTAAGAATACAACTTTTCAATAACAAATACCGAGGGCAATAGGTTTGTTATTCTTGTATTGTGGTTTTTTGTTATTCTTGTACTGTGGTTTGTTTTTGTAATGGAGATTTAACCCTGGGGCTCTCTATCAGCAAGCTGTATACCCAACCCTTTGGGGGATAGTGAGGACTGAACCCAGGGCCTTTACACTGAGGTACATCTATTTTTTTGTTGTCTTGTTTTGAGATAGGGTTTCCAAGTTATACAGGATGGCCTTAAACTTGTGATCCTTCTGCCTCAACCTCCTGAGTAGCTGGGATTATAGGCATGTGCCAATGCACCTGATTGTGATGACAGCTTTGATACTAAGCTCTACAGATACAAGACTCTAACCTTCTCTATCCCTTATTTTCTCTGGTCACACTGAAACTGTTGACATTCTCAGAGTTAACATATAATCTTGGCATTTTTAGATCTGGTATTCCCAACACTCCAAAGCTATCTTTGTGCAGTGTGAATACTCTTCCCTCAAAGAAAGATTGGATCCTCCCAAATAACTCATTGGACCAGTTCTCCAGCACCCAGAAGAAAATGAATGGGATTCCTATAGTCTTCCAAGACAAAGGCAGGGATATTTTATGTTGTTTGAAAACCAAATAAAAAATACTCATAATTGCCATCTTTTTATGTAGCATTCTGGAAGAAATAAGCAGTTGTCAACTAAATTTTGCTTGTTACAAAGGGACAGGGTCCAGATCAGTTAGTACGCTGCATTGCAATCTGATTTTGAATCCTCATACTTTGAAAGATAAACTATTGTTCAGGAATCTGCCATGGCCCTAGAGTAAGTAGTTAGTTGAGCATCTCTTTCATTTAAGATCTGTGGTAACTTAGTGCAGAGTTCTTTAAAAGAAACTTTCAAGCTTTATGTCTATAAAAGCTTCTAAAGAAGAGCATTTTAATTTGGAAGATTTGCTAATACAAAGTACTAGAATTTTCTGTTTTGTTGAGGAGAAATATAGTGAAAGCAAACAAATAAAACAATCTTCTATCTTGACATTTTCACAGTAAACCCAAATCATCAAAATAAGATAGACTATTTGGTTTATAAACAAAATATCTAGTCTAGTATTGCACAATGTACTGTTTAAAAAACCCAAACACACACAAGGCAATACTGACTGTGTTGTTCGCAAAACCTAAACTCTCTGAATTTTTGTCTGTTATTTTTCTATTTCAGGGGTTTAAAGTCTGTGCTTGAATTTGAGGGATATCTATAATTGACTTTTCATCTCCTCTCACTTATTATTTCCTTTACTGTTCACATAGGAATTGTGCCAGAAGTTAGAAAAGATGCATCTACATCACCTATACCAACAGAAAGCCAGAAGGATCTTGAAATCAAGACTTCGTCATCTTTCCAATACAACACCCCCCGGTGAGCTTTAGGAATTATTTGATTTACTATTCTCCATATAAAAGCATTTTCTGATATATTTTGTTAAAATAAGAATTGGAAAAAGAATTGACAAATCTTATTGGCTCTTACTCAAAAAAGTTTCCTATCTTGAAGCATATAAATTTGGGCAGGTTGAACCACATGAAGTTTTTTCTCTGTACTTGTACTTATTTAATTGATCATAACAGTTGGCTATCATAACAGTTCCGTTAAACACCAAAGCTAATTCTACCCTTCATCAGAAAGTCTGCCCAGCAGCCAGTACTTTCTGATTTATCTTAGAATGGTTATGCATTTGAACTGTAAGATTAACTAATTTTGAAAATTATAGTGACTTTTATACTAAAGTATGTCAAAAGTTACTTATAGCAGAGATATTAGAAAGGTTAATCATTTGATCAGCCATTTCTGGAGTCAGAAAAAGATGCATGATTTAAAATTTCTTATATCTAATAATCCAACTCTATATTATTCATTAAAAGGCTTAATATATAAATATCAGTACCAAAAGGGCTTGATTTATGTTTCCTTGGGGATATGATTGGTTCAGAACACTTAAAATTCCTCTCATTTTATCAAATGAATATAGATTTTAAGACTTAATTTGTAGGTAACTCAGAGTCCACTAGACTTGGGAAGTAAAATGCCTAGAATGTTGGTCTCAAGGCTGATAATGTCAAAAGTGCTATATACTGTAAAGCTTGTTCTTTTGATTTGTAATCATTTCAAAAGGAATGACACAGTAACACTTGTAAAGACTTGTAAAGTGTCATTTCCAAGTTCAGTGGAAATACTGCCTCACAGAACCTCAAGCCTAGAACTCACCAAGAATCAGTGTACATTGTAATCTTATCTCTTATTACCAAGCCTTTAATTCTGAAGCCAGAAGGATAAACAGCATGAAGAATTTGAGAAAAGACTCTGACACCGGATAATAATGACTGTGGTCAATCAAGTACTCTACAATGTTCCCCACACTGTGCAAATCTCCTTAATACATTACCTGATTTAATCTTCATACTGTACTGAGATGGGACTACTGTCATCCCCATTTTAAAAATTAGGAAACTAAAACTCAAAGGGATTGAATGACTTATCTAAGGTTACCTATCAGACTCCAAAGCCATAATTTTAAACAATATAATAGCTAACAATGACAACTTCCCTATTGTGGTAGTCACCCACAATCCAAAGAAAATTTAACTAGTTTGCCACTTACTTTGTCCATTGTAATCTTCTTTTTAATGCTGGTATTGTTGACATTTTCCAGAGACCCACAGTGAGTTGTGATTGATTGATTGATTGATTGATTCAATGATTGATTTTTTTTTTTTGGCTTGGTTTTTTGAGACAGCATCTCACTCTGTAGCCCAAACTGTCCTCAAATTCGCAACAGTCTTACTGCTTTAGCCTCCTGAGTACTACAATTACAGTCATGCACCACTATAGCCACCATGTAATTCTGAAATATTAATGGTGCCCCTTTTGGACAGCTTAACATTATGGCTGAAAATTGTTTTCAAAGAATTTCCATCTGGCTCACATTGAGGGATTTATTTGGAGGAGCTAGAGGTAAAAAGGGATAATGATCTGGATTTTCAATCTCAGTGAATTTTCCTATTGGTGAATATTAAAATGAGATCTTCAACATCACTGTAATAGATTTCTGGTGGTTGCATTTTAGTTTAGAGAGAAGCATGAAAAAGAGAAATAAAATATTTCTCCATAAGGATTTTGTAAAACATCCTCAGCACAAATTTTTTGAATGGAGCATATCAACTGTGTAGAGTTTTACAAGCCTTGGCATATGCAAAGACCTGGGATTAATTCCCAGCACCATCAAGAAAAAAATGTTTTAAAAAAATTGTTGTGAAGGCATATTTATAGACTTTTAAAAAATAATTCTTTGTTAGTCCTTAATATTGTGAATCAACTAAATGTAGATTTGTAGAATGTTTGTAAATAATGAACATTTGGCTAAATAAAACAGCACATAAGGGCCAGGGATTTGGCTCAGTGGCACAGGCGCCTGCTTGGCAAGTGTGAGGTTGTGAGTTCAATCCCCGGTATCAAAAAAACAAAAACAAAACAGTGTGTAACACACCAAATTTTATCCTTAGAAGTGCACAATGGCATATTAATGGTCTATTACACAAAGTGCAGATGTGAAAAAAAGATGCAATACTATGAGAATCAGTTATCAAGAAGGCACAGTGTTCACTTTCCAGACTTCAGAATCAGGATTATTTGAATTGTTCTTATTTCAAAGTATACAAAGTCTAAACTTTTCATGGACTACTTTTTAGGTGCATCCAAACTCTTAATACAAGAGAAAACTCTATGGATTTTTCTTTTAACAAATAATTGAAGGCACTGAGGACAGTGTGAGGAAAAGCCTTTCCTTCCCCTATTACCATAAATTTTAAGAATATTTAAGACTTGCAAGGGAAAATAGGGGTGGTTCAGATGCTGGCAAGATACAGGTTTTCATTTGTTCTTGCAAACACCTAGAAGCATTCCATATCTTTCTGAATACAGGTGAAAAATTGACATGGCAGTCCTCTTTCTCATTCACAGTGTAGGTTGTTAATTGTTCCCTCTGCTGGCTGTCAATATAATGTCAAATTTTCATTCCCCATTCAAGATGGAAAAAGTTGTGGCTGAAAATGTTAACATTTGCATTTTTATTTGTTGATTTATTTAAAAGACAGCATTTCCTACAGCAATCCATCATTTGGTGACACCCCAAATATGAATAATGTATTGTAGACTTGCAGTTACAATGTGTTATAAGTACTCGAGACAGTAAAGGAATGTTAACTATGTTGCAAATGTAATATTTATCCACTCATAAAAGTTTATTGCTTTCTAGGTTCAATAATACTGACCATAGGACATTAATATCACTTACCCTGGTTTTAGCTAGGCACTTTTGTATGTAGAAATATTCCTCTATCTCAGGCTTCCAAAATGAATATGTAATTTACAGCACACGCAGAGGGCTTTACACTCTTCTGTGCTGAAGGCTGCTGCGGGCAGTGCTTCTTCCTTTCCAGTTCTTTTCCAGCTTCCAGCACTAACCACACACTCCTGAACTGTCAGCACACACCACTCCACCTGGAGAGCGGCAAGGAGCACTTTTCCCCCTGTCATTCTGAACATCTGATGCTCTGAAAGAAAGCTGAATGTATTCCTTTGCCACAATGAGATTTAGAGTTTATCAGTTATTCTTGGTCCCCTGGTCTGCAGTGTGATGCCAGAGATGGGCAGGTTACCATGTACTTCTCAAATGAATGTGTGAAGGGCACAGGTGTTCCTGGTTGTTAACCCTTTTGTGTCTTCCACAACT
This sequence comes from Dolichotis patagonum, assembly GCA_004027295.1. Taxonomy (NCBI): domain Eukaryota; kingdom Metazoa; phylum Chordata; class Mammalia; order Rodentia; family Caviidae; genus Dolichotis; species Dolichotis patagonum. Next base: position 9,572 of record PVJX010037088.1, on the reverse strand, counting down.
AGGTATATCCATTGGGAACAATAAAGAATATAGAAATATCTAACACCCAAAGCAAAAGAAGTAATGTTAATTAGCAGCCATGAGCTGTAATTGTGATCAACATTATGATGCAGAATTATGTATTTCTTCGTTATAAATAACCTTTCTAATTTTACTTGATGTATGCCAATTTAATCAAAAAGAATACTTGTAACAAACAGATACTTGCATTAATGTAGTTTTGGATCTTAAAGTCTTTTATTTCAAATAGGACTGGGAAAGAAGGTCTATCATAGCTGTATATCCTTTCTGTGCTGGTATCTTTATATTCACATATGTAGATCTGATACATTTTATATTAAAACGAAGGTAGTATCTTCTGGGATTTTTCAGTGCAACAGAAATCTTGTCACTTTTTCAAATACTAATCCAGTTTTTATTTCTCAGTTTTCTGACAACACAGTGATGATTGTTCCAAACTGATAAGCAGAGGCAAACACCAGGCCCAAGGAAACAGGATTAAATTCTCGGTCCCTCAAATGAAAGACTGCTGAGGCCTCTTTTCTTTGCCCTTCTTTGACTCACAAAAGACTTTTAGCTGTTATACTTGTACCCCTAGTTTTCCTGTAAGATGTGAAGAGAGAAAGCAGATGTCTCCAAATCATGCCCAACTAGTGAATTTTTGTTGGTTGGTTGGTTGGTTGGTTGGTTGGTTTTTACAACATAGTCTCATTATGTAGCCCAGGCTGGCCTCAAACTCATAGTGATCCTCCTGTCTTAGCCTCCCAAGTGCTAGGATTACAAGCATGCACCACCACACCTGGCCCCAACTAGGAAATTTTTGAAACTAGAATTAATCTGTATCTACTGTTTGCCTCTCTAGCTTTTTTTTATTCTTCTGAAAGATTAGTTGGATTTTTCTTGTTTTGTTTTGTTTTTTGTTTTTACAACACAAGTATTAAAGGATTTTGTTTTGTTTCAAGTTATTGAAAAGTGTGAAGTTTATTTTTCTTGAGGGGGCTTCAGAAATAGTTGATAATGTGGTTTGAAGGATTTGATAGTTTATTTGGGGACATTTTGAATAGTTTAATTTGTTATTTTTTAAAAGATGTTGGTTTCTTTTTTTTTTTTTTAAACTGGCAGACCATATGCTTAATGTTCTGAATATTTTGCTCTAAGTTTACTCCTCGACGAGTGTTCTATAGTCACTTGTGCACAGCCATACTCTCAGCAACTGTCTGTGCACAGCTCATTAGACAGGGGGTTGTGAGACCCTTTGCTCACTGAGGCTGAGATGCAGAGATCAGACCTAGGAGCATTGGAAACCTGCACTATACTCTGCCAAGTCTAGGTGGGAAAGAATCTTCTCTCTGTTTTGAAGACAATATTTTTACCTTAAGGAACTTGACATGAAAATCGTTGACTCCAGCTCTACATGTGATGGCATAGTTTTTAAAATGCTACCCAGGCATAGTGGCACATGCCTCTAATCCCAACACTTGGGAGGCAAGAGCAGTGCTGTAAGACTAGGATGGAATATGTAGTCAGACCCTGCCTCAAAAAAACAATCAATAAAATGCTAAAACAATAATGGCATTTGCGTGCTTGACTGTACTACACAGAGGAACAAGCATCTCTGCATTTTTGTTTCTTTGTTCTCTCTGGGTGATACAGCATGGCTTCAGCCAGTGGTCAGTTCAGGCAGCGTCTAGTTTCCCACACCAAGATGCCAGTAACCACACAGATTGAAGACAAGGGAAAATCACGTAAACTTACTCTTCCTGTTTGTAACAGTGATCGCTTTTATCTCAGTAACAGAATTCTGGATTAGCAGCTGTTGGAGTATACAAGCAACATGTTTTTGTTATACTAATAACATGGCAATCATTAATATACTGTATTATAAAGGGGAAGTGAGGCCTGCTATTCATGTCTATCACAGATTAACATGTTTTTGTTATACTAATAACAAAAAACTAAAAATTTTAATTACTATTCACAATTCTTAGCATAATATATTAGAACTGATAAAGTGCTTTTAACACTCATTCCTTCATTTAAATTATACCAGAACCCTATGAAATAAGTAGTAATAATATCCCACTTAACAATGAGGAAATGAGGAAAGACTGAGAAAGACTAACCAAAGTCACATAATAAGGAAGCTAAAGACTTGAATCTAGTTTTTATAATCCCAAAGTTCTGTGTTTTGGGGGGGTTTTTTGGTTTTTTATTCTTCTCTATCAACCTAACACTGGGATTTGATTTTGAAGTATAGAACCTGAGCTGATAATATTCTAGTTTGTGTACAAAAAAATCAGACCAACTTGCTCTCAAGCATTAGCATTTGGTTTTTTACCTGTAAAGGAAGAAACTGAGTTGCATAGAGAAGTGAAGGTGTTACGTTTCAATTACACATGACAGCCAAATTGCGATACTTTCTTGCATTTGTGCAAAAAAGAATCCTAACTATAATAAAATCTTTAAGTTAAATTTTCTTTTCACCTATATATTTATACAGATATTATTAAGTACTAAACCAGATTCTCTCACATGTCCAGCTAAGGAAATCATGTGCTATTCTCCAGCTGTAGAGAGGAATGAAATTTGAACCTCTAGTGGGAATCTGTGATAGACATGAATAACAGGCCCCACTTCCCCTTTGTAATACAGTGTATTAATGATTACCATGTATAATTATACTGGCTGTCATTCACAGAACATCTATTATTATATACCAACTTTTGTGTTGGGCATGTATAGATATATCCATTTATATGTCATGTAAATTACATATTATAAAAAAAAATTTCACCACTGTTAAAGTTTAGTTTTAAAATACTGTACAAATTTCTTCCCAGATTTTTCATGATTTTCCAGCCCAAGAACTATAACTTTAGCTTTATCTCCCTCCAGAGTACCAGCTAACACACTGCACACAAAGTAGCACTTACTATAATTTTTCCATTTTGAGCATGTTAAAAATAATAAAAACAAAACCTAATGAAATAATACATATAAATTTATGACAATGGAAAGAAATAATATGAATACCTCAGAAAAGAGTGTCTTGTGGCTTTTATCTAGATATCCTCCCAGAGCGTCCTGCAGTCAGTACTAGGTAAGGGTTTTGGAGGTGGCTGGGTCTACGGTGCATGCTGCTGGGATCAAGGATGTGATGCTGTGGCTGAGTCATGATGTGAGTGTGATTGCTACTTGCCCTTCCTGGGTAGCCTGAATAAGATAAAAGCGACAGAAAGAGCTTGTCACTTGCTGCTTGCAACTTTGCCACTTCGTGACATAGCAGGGTGGCACGGCACAAGGGTAACAGTTCAAGGCAGCAGAAGGCAGCAAAATAAGCAAGAGCAAAAGGGAAGAGCAAACCTCTTTTCCTCCCTTACAGTGTAAACAAGCTACCCACCTCCTCCAAGGACAGTTGTAGCACTCACCATCCCCATGTCCTCCTGTTGCACAGGATGGGATGTTTACCAAGTGAAGACCCTGGCCCCCTGCTGAGTCCCTTAGTTATACTTCTGAACTTCTCAAGTTGACTCAGTGTATTAACCATTACATCAGGTATTTTGTCTCAGGAATGAGAAAAGTAACTAAGATAGAATTCATTGAATATAATAAATAAAATGTGAAGTAATAAATATGCCTATCTTTCACATTTAACTAGATGAGTGAAAACCTACACATTTGAAGAACTGTCGTCTAGTCAAATTGATAACTTGAATTCCCTGCCAGCAGTTAAATCGTCATCAAGACCACCTGAATGACTACAAATTCTTATGTGTTTGATGAAAAACAAAATACTGCTTTTAGTTAGGTCATGATGTTGTGGTGATATAGTAATTCAGCTATCTTATTTATCACATCTTTATATATTCTCCAAATGTTCGAGAGTAATGACATACTCCTGACATAATTTGTATAAATAAGAAGAACAAATTTGTAGGGGACAAACACATTTCAGAATGTTACACGCAATTGGTCTAAGTGGATGCAAGAGCTTAACATTATTCTTTCCCTGTAACATGTAATATCTTATTCTTTGTCAACCCAGTAATGGATGAGGATTATTCTTTCATGATTATTCTTTCTATGATTTGTGGTATCTATTCAGTGTTGCCAGTCCCTACTGTCATTTTGGTTTGTAGCCTCCAAGGTCATGACGTTGCCTTAACTTCTACTGTAAGAAACTTTTGTTAGGTGCTCTTAGTATATAGGTATTATAATGCTTTTATAAAACTTTATGCATTTTGCCTAATGTAATCCTCACAACTATGAGAAAGAAAAGCTCCAAGAGGCTGTTGAAACAATTCAGGGCCCAGGTATAATAATTCTAACACCTAGGTTTATGGGCCTAGTTTGAATGCTATCTATATGGCTTTGAACAAATTACTTAATCTATAAAGTGGAAATAATACCTCTCCCTCATAGGCATGTCATGATGATTAAGCAATACAGTGTGTGTAAAATACTCAGCACTATCCTGGAATATGGCTAACTGCTCCATAAATAGTAACCATCATTATAGAACTTCCCAAGTTCACATAGCAGTGAGAAACAGAGCTAGGATTTGTACCTTGATCTTAAGAGTTCCATGTTAGCAAATATTTCTGATGTCCTGAGTACTTCCACCTTGGAGCTACACATCTTCTCATTGACCCCAGCAGGCCAATATTTCCCTTTTGTTATTTCCACCTTGCATGAAACTTCAAGGGTACTGATTTCCAGTAGCAAGTCTTTTTAGGTACTGTCATCCATTCTATCTCTGAGGGATCATCAGACTATATTAATAAGCCTGCAGTGAAAAAACCTGAAGAACCCCACTCATGATTCTCAATTGTTATATTGTAGATTAATCACTAAGACCTATTATTGATAGCAGTCTTCTCCATGAAAAGCTTATGTGGAAAATGGCTTAATGGAGCCAGATAGAAGTCAGAGCAGCAAAAGCAAATTTTCAAAAAGAGAGCGAACTCGGAAAATTATCAAAAACTGACAGGAACCCTAATCAGCACAGACAGAAAGACAACCTATAGAAAAGAACAAAGCAATTCACAGCTTCTAGATGGAGCAGGAGTCCCAAAAGTGCTAGCAAAACTTAAGTGAAAAAGTGCCGGCTATAGGAGCACATCAGCTGCAGGAGAATTTCATGTAGTGCTCACAAACTTTAAATTTAGTTCAGGAGACTGGCTGTTTTAAAAGTGACTGCCCTGCCCTAAAGAAGTTATTCACTTTGGACTCCCCTAGCCCCCAAAACTTAAACTCCAACAACAGCCATCTTGGTTTTTGGGCCAGCAGCCAAACCCTTGAGCCTACCAGAGCCTTCGGGCTGGTTCACACCTCACTGAGTAAAAACCATTCCCCTATCATCCTGAAATTTCAGGGCCAGCTGCCATAGCTACAAGCCCAAGTACTGTCTTTGTATACTCTGATTTCTCTCCGGATTGTATAAATCTTTCACCTTTTATCAGGCACCCACCTTGCTTACCCACCAGGAATTAAGAAAGATCCCATCTCCAGTGCACAGTTTTGGGACTGAAACCACTGTTGTAAGAACTTGGTTTCACCCACCTGATTTATCAGGAGCCAGGAAAGCCCCCAAAAGAACCCCGTGGCTTCAGGAATGTGAATGTTAGTGGTCCCAGTGGCCTGCAACACCTGTCCTCACCAGGTAAGACCTAGGGAAATCTCCTTGCCAGCTGTCACTTCAGTGCTGCAGCTGCTGATGAAGAAAGCCCCAGCATCACTCAGACTTATTCCTGAGTACTAGAAAAGGGCCCTCCCTGTTCTTCAGCTCCAAGACAGTAACTACAGTGCTACAAGCCTTTTCCCTGCTGGAACTTTCCCCACATGACATAGGGACATTACCACCCATGCTGCACAGCTCTAGGGCCACACATACCAAAGCCACCAGCCCCAGCAGTGTTATACCCCCATATCCTACACAGAGGCCAAGCACTACTACACATGCTCTTAGTGACCTAAGGAACACTCTTGTGTAGCTCACAGACTTCCTATCACAGCTGCTGAGGCCAAAAGTCCTGGTACTTTTTGAAACCTGTAGCAATTATCTTTATGGTCCCAAAACTCCATGAAAGTAAGTAACAGTGCTACAAGCTCCAGTACAAATGCACTTGCCCCTTAGGACCTGGAGAAGGTCCATTTTTGTATACCAGAACCTTGAATGACAGTTATCAGTTCCACAATCCCCAGTACCACCTGGGTGGGGTCTTTTGCCAGTGACCTGGAAAGGTCCATATCCTGTCTTGTGGCTCAAGAACTGTGGCTGCTGGCATCAGAGCCTTGTTACCACCTGGTTTCCTGAAGGGACCAAGCAGACTTCTTCATATCCTGTACCACTGAGACTGTTGCAGCTGCTGCCATTTGCTCCAATGCCAACAGGGCTGTACTCTGTGGAGCCTGCAGGAACACAGTTTTAGAAGCATACATCCACTGCAAAGTCATACAGCCACTTTCATGAACTGCTGCAGTCTAGACTCTCAAGACACTTATAGACAATGCTGACATCAATCAAATACAAAGAAATTATACAGAGACTATACTTCTGAGCCTTTAGCCAATGCCAAAGCACTTATCTAACTGGAATCTTATTTCCTATATATCAGAACAACACTTTTCTACAAAAGCTACTTCAAAAAAGTTGGAAGAAATAAGATACTACACAAGGTTCACAGACATTAATGTAAAGAAAATAGTAACTCTCCAAAAAAATCTCAATATGAAGGAAATCTATGAAATGCCTGAAAAAGAATTCAAAATAATTTTCCTAAATAAATTCAATGAGATACAAAAGAATACAGATAAACAACACAAAGAAATGAGAAAAGCATGCAGATATGGATGACAAATTGTTCAGAGATAGAAATCATAAAAAAGTCATGCAGGAATCTCAGAACTAAAAACTTCAAAGAAATTAAAAATAGATCCTACTACAGATAAGAACAAGCAAAAGGATTTCTGAATTTGAGAACAGATGTTTTGTTTCATTTTATTTTGGCAGTATTGTGTTTGAACCCAGGACCGATGAGCTACATCCCTAGCCCCCCCCCTTTTTTATTTTGACATAGTCTCAAATTTCTGAATAACCCTAAACTAGACTAAGATTGGCACTAAAATAATTCAATCAAACAGAAGGAAAATGAGAAGGAAGAAGAAGGATGAACACAATGGAGAGGAGGAAGGGGAAAGAATGAAGAAAATCTCTCAGACTCATGGGAGATCATTAAGCAAATAAACATTCTTATTATGGGAAATCTAGAAGATGAAGGCATTAAAAACCTGTTACACACACACACACACACACACACACACACACACACAAAGCCAAACTGAGAAGCTCAAAGAACCCCAATTAGGCTTAACTAAAACAGATCTTCACCAAAGTATATCATAGTCAGAACATCAAAAGTATAAGATGAAGAATTCTACAAAGTTGAGGTTTCAGATAAAATGGCAAAACAGAAGTATCCTTCAGATGCCTTTGCAAGTGAGCCTTGGCTCAGAAAGAAGATACTATATTCCAAGGAGAAAAAGAGAGAAAGAACTCCAGGAACCCAGAAAGATGAGAGGAAAGCTAAAAAGCATAGAAAAACAGGAAGGTAACTCAGCAGAATGTATACAGTCTGCAATACCAACCCTGGCCCTGAAACTACAAGGCAGACCTGGAGAGCGCAGTGAGGCTCAGGGTCCTGAAAACGGGAGAAACCTGTGGTTATCTGGTCATAAGTCCAGTGTGGGGATTTGATCTAAAACTAACTCCTGTATGACGGGTTTTTTGGAGCAAACCATGTGGCACTCGTCAAATTTTAGAGTGCTGTAGCCAGGAAACATCTTCAAAGAAGGATTATTGTTTTGGATTGACCTATTCCCAGAATCAAAATTCATGGAACAACCATCACTCAGGGTCCCTGTAGACACCCACCACAGTGACTGGGTGGGACAGTCATGGAGATAGGGAGGATCAGTTGCAAAGCCATTGGGAAGTTTAAGCAGGAGGAGCTCAGGCTGTGGAGGATATGACATCTCCCTCGGTGGTGAGGAGTGAAATTCATCCTGTATGGTTTTCAGAGGCTCTGGCTCTGAAAGCACTGGGACCAAGGCCACCCTATTGACCTTCCCTCCAGTTCAGAACTCAGTGGTCTATTGCACTCAGGGACACCAGATGCTTAGATGTTTTCCATGCCCCCCATTTTGTAGACAGGGCACTTCTGGAGCAAGTGGGCCACCTAGCTGACCCACACGCCATAAAGCTGGTTGGGGCTAGCACTAAATCCAGGTGAGTAGAAAGAAATTACAACCATAAAAGGCTTCTAGGATTAACACAACCCACAGGCTTCCAACAAACCATTAACAGGCCAAGCCTAGGCAGAAAAGACAGGGCCCACCACCAACTTGTGTAGTGGGAGCAGAAAGGACATACGCCCCAGATTACTCCCTTTCCAAAACTGGTGGATTCTAATATTAGAGATAATGAAAAGAAACTTCTCCATACTTCAGTTCTTTCATCTTCTCCCTTTGGATACAAATATTTTTGTGAATGGCAAAATGTTTCTACTGATGAACAAGCTGCAGGTCACATGGCACTGGCTTTTATTCACAGGATTGCATGGTAGAATTGTAACATTGTATCATTACTTGCATGTTATCTTTTATATCAATGTGAACATTTTAATTTCACGCCCTGCAGACCACAGTCTTTTGTGTTCTCTCTGCTCCTGTTGTTGCATAAAGGGTAAATCCCTGTATCCTACTCATTCTAGATGAAAAAAAGGTATAGTTGATCCATGTGAGATCTCTAAACAAGTAAAAATCTGCTCACAAAAAGCTGTTGTTGGAGGAGAAGAACTTTTAAAGAATTATTTTCAGCTACTGTGGTTCTCTATATGGGTAAGTAAAAGCCAAGGCTCAAGAGAGGAAAAGTTAACCTCTGCTAACACTTACTACTGGTAGTATTTCATTAGCAGAGATTATCATGAATTTCTTGATTAAAACACAGGATATCTTCAACTGTATGAGTATATAAAACCCACCAAATTTGGGCCAAAATTTTTTTAGCTAGCCAGTACTTGTTATAAAAAAAATTTTATCTCCTGCACACAGCATATAGAAGAGACAAGGAAATGTAGTAGAAAAAGCTGTCAATATAAGTTTGGAATAGGTTAATAGAAAATGCAGTAAGAACAAAATAGATCTTATTTGAATTAAATACCTAGTTTAAATGATTTTTAATGAAATAAAAGCACCATATATAGAAGTTTTCATATCATAAAGCTAAGATCAAAGATACCACAGAATTAGAGCTTAATACCATAAACTAAAATTCTAATAAAGTAGACATTCAAACAGTGAGACTGTTAACAGCTCTGCTCCATGATCTGACAAAAACAGCAATATGGTCATCCATCTTACCCACTCAAATATACATGCAATTATATCAATAGGGTAAAATTAAACACAACAAAACAGAGCAAAGTGGATCACAAGAAAGCAATGTAAGAGACAAAAATTTCAAAACTAGACAATTGGAGATATTCACTCTCTATCATATTGACTCTTGTTTT
>PVJX010037087.1:0-17176 GCA_004027295.1 Dolichotis patagonum | reverse complement strand
TGATCCAGATATTTGAACCCTATAGCCAAGAGAGGAAAGCCTGGATACTGCTCCTTTCGGTAGCAGACCTTGGCATCATCCATGTAGGGCTGGTTTTAGATACATACAGAATGCCAAAATTGTGGGGTTAAAAAAACTTCAACCCCAATTACAGAGAACTTTGGAGACTTGGTATTGTATACCTGACAGGGCATTGTGTGAGACTGTGAATGTGAAATCAAAGATGCAGTGAGACTCCAGAAGTTTAGAGAAGCCAGGAACACGGATCATTGAAAGGAACCTGCAAGGAGTACACAAAATGAGTGTAAGAGAGCAGCCATATGAGCTATAACCTCCAGAAGTTTTGAGGAGTAGAGCCAAACAAGACCTTTGGAACTCACCACTTGCCACAGATTGCCTTGGATGCTGTACATAGAACTATAGGACATAATGTTTGTCCTGATGAATTTTGGACTTGCTTTGGTCCCAATCCTTTGTGTCCCCATTTGTAACTTTTGAAATGGAAATGTTTATCTTCACCACTAAATATTGTAAGTGTTTAACTTTCTTTTCATTTGTACAGAGACTTACATATAAGAGTTTGTCTTAAATCTCAGAGACTTCAGACTTGGACATTTTGGTAATGCTGAAACTGTTAGGATTTAGGCAACTCTTAGATATGGACTAAATGCTTTTTCATTAAGGGATTTTCATGAGTCTTTTGGTGTGCAGTCTAAGATACAGACCTATTATTGTCTTAACTTTAGAGGGGATGAAACTAAAACACATAAAGTTTGAGTCCTTTTTCCCAGGGCTTGCGAATCATAAAGCAGGTATTCAAACTCATAAGCCACTTATGCAACACAGGAGACCTGAAGATCCAGTATCTTTGACTCTTCATTACTATGTTCTCTACTGCTTGTTTTATCATGTAATATATGTTACAATTTAGCATTAATATATTAAGCCTCAGTTTCCATACATATCTGAACATATTCATGGGGTAAAGAGTGATCTTTCAACACACGTACGCAATGTGCTATGATTAAATCAGAGTAATTAGCATTAGTATTTTGAAGGTTCTGATTTGGTCTACTTTAAAATATTTAAAAAATATAAAGGAAAACTTTTCTGTATAAAATTTGAATTTTAGACAGGTAAAATTTAATTTTTAGTAAAGGATATTACATGGAATATTTCAAAGAAATCCATATTAGAAGTGACTTTCTGTTTTTCTGAAATTCATATTACACTGAGCATCCTGTAATGTATCTGATTATCCTTGCTCTAATGAAAACATAGTTTAGCATTGTTTAGCTCAATTTTTCAACATTAATTTGGGCAGTGTCTTTTATTGTTACCATACCTAAATCTTTTAGCAATTCTGTGCAAATTTAATGTAAGTATTGGGAGAACGCTTTTCAGGCAGAAGGAAGAGATAAGGTTGAGTGCTTTTTCCGGATCATGATGTTTCCTTCATTGAACTAGAAGCAGTTTAAATCCATAGTACAAGATTTATGCTTAATTTTCTACTTCTGTAACTAATTTACTATTTTTCCAAAATAATATATCTTTTCTATAATGTCAGGAAATTATTACCATATTTCTTGCTAATCCCTTCCTTGAACATGCTACGCATCATTTGTATATTTTATGTGCAAGACAATTTAATCATAATTCATAATTTATGAAAGATTTTGTTATGCCAAATTGTTAATCTATGGTCCAGAGCAAAACACAAGCATAACTGGTTTTAGCTGTAATCTATCTTATTTTCTAAGTCTGATGGTCATTCTCTCCTTTGATATTACCTGTCTACTTTCATTTATCTGCATCATTTTTATTATATTTGTCTGAAGAAATATAACAATTTGGGGATCAAATTTTTCTTTTCCACTTTTGGTGAGGGCAACATGAGTAATTGTTCAACTAAGACTATGATGTCTTTCTTTTATTCATGTAAATCACATCACTACACAAGAGTTGATATTTTTGGTTATTGTTAGTCAGTTTGGAAGTTGGAAGCAGGTGTTTTGCTTGTGCTGAAAGCAATACTAATGGCAGCAACAAAGGAGAATCCTGTGGGCAAACTGTGTTAGGGGAATGCTTTCAAGGAATATAACTTATTTGCTAAAGAATAAAGCTGATGACCTGTTTGATAGCTGCACTTTTTCCATTGGTCAATGAATCAGCTATATTCAGTTTCTCTTCCTGTATCAGAATCCCCAAAGCTCAAAGGAAAGGAGAAATATCTAACTCTATGAAAATGTGAGAGGATAAGCAATAGAATCATATAAAGTATATCTAATAGCCTCGACTTTAATTTTCAAGGAGACCCTTACATACAGAGTATTTATAGAAGTTTTTCTGCCAATAAAGTTCCTGTTAACTTTTCCATCTATTCATCTGGATCCTAAGCAAAACATTAAAATTTAGAATTTTAATTTTCTCTAAGTGGATTCCAAAATACTGTAACAAAGTATGGCAGAGTAACAAATAGATTCAATAAAAGTTATCTCTAATTATCTCAGAAAATGTCCTTGACTAGATAACAATTGCTCTACTTATTTTTTAGTTTTTACAATTCTGTTGTAAAACGACTCTGTGTTGTTTATTGTTATAAATATTTTAACATGTACATTTTAATTGCCAAATTTTTAAATCAATAAAATCAAAACAATTTCTCCAGAGCTTATAAAAAGATTCTCTGTTAACTGAAAATCTATATTTTAAATACTTGCCCATTTTAAAATTCATTGTTAATTCATGTCTCTAATTTTTTCTAAATGTAGTTTACATAATAGTGCATTTACTCAAATTGAGTAAAATGTAGTTGCCACTAAGATATTAATTTGCTACTCAGATATTATTATAAGATTGAAATATTTTTCTAATGTATTTATCATTTGCTTTTGTTACACATGATTTAAATCAGAAAAAAACCCCGTTGAATACTTGACAGTTTACACTCATATTAAAATCTATATTTTTACTACTTTTGGCTATTACACACCTTAACATGCAATGTGACTTTGGCCTGAAGAACATATTTGGTCAGTTCAGAAGCTTAATCATAAGAAGTCATAAGTAGAATCCTTTTTTACTTCTCCTTTTTCCAGGACTAGGAAATTTACTGCTTGGGAGACAGGTAGGATGTGAATAATGGGCCCAGTAGAATCCAGGTTTATCTCATCTTTGTGAAACCTACTGCTGAAAATCGATGTGACCTTTGCTTTTGTGTCATCCCAGTTCCCACCCTCTGTCCTATTTGTATTTTGGTAGAAATTTAGATATCTGTGCTGTCACTATGTGTTTCACTTGGGCAAGATTATCACAATGAACCATTGCCTGCATTCATCTTATATTTCTATTTGTTTTCCTGGTGTTGAGTAGATCAGATGAAATATGATTCTTTTTGCATTTGATTTGCACTGCAACAAGCAGCACCTAATTCAGTGGCATCTATCTCTAAAAAAGAGAAATATGATTTTGAAACTTCAATCTACTATATAGATATATTGTAACCATAGACCATGCAACCTGTCCTCATAGTAAATAGTAATCTTTCAACCAATTTAATGATATTTCTTTCATCTCTAAATGAAAAAAATTTAGTGATTTTAATATAGTTTATGATTTTGTTTTAGGTGTAGTTAAGTTATTGCTTCCCCCTTCAGGAAAAGTACCATTTAGATTCTCAATACATGCATGTGTAAAGTACAACAAGAAATATGTTAATTTTAATAAGTCTGACCCTAGTACAAGATTCTTACTCAGGCAAAATATTGTATTGTCTCTAAATCAACAGGAAATGATAATTCTAATCTTGTAGCAGTTCATTTTGTAAAAATACATCTTTCAGGCTACATAAATCCATACTCTATGATTTATGGTAATCAATTTAAAGATGTGAAACTCACTTAGCTATTATTAATATTGATTGATTCTTATGAATTTATTCTACCCATTTAATGCACTCATGTGAAAAAGACAAAAACTACCCAAATACACAAATCAAACAAAAGAATAAATTATAGTTCTGTTTGACTAGTTTTTAGAAATGTGCTTTGAGAACATTAAAGTTGCTGATTGAGAATTGATTAAGATTATATGTTTTTAAAAATGAAATTATGAGATTGAATAAGCTCACAACATTAGTGATAATGTGCTGAATGTCTTTGGAATAATGACTTCATCCAAGTCAACCAGTTATGACAGAGAAAAAAGAGAGAGAGAGAGAGAGAGAGAGATGAAGATGGAGAAACAAAGACAGAGAGAGAGAGATGGTGAGAGGGAGAGGGAGAAAGATCTTGTGGAAGTTAATGCAAATTTTAATTAACTTATATTTCATTATTTTCACATTAATATAACTAAATAATGTTATGGAATTAAAACTATAAGCAAATTGCAGAAAATATATCATGCATATATGATCAAAAATATTTTATTAACATAATTCTAAAGAACAATTCCTGGAGAAAAATTTAGACAAAGCTTCATGTGCTAACAATAGTTAATTGTGTAGTTAATGTATTTTATTTATTTTTTACAGTATATAACATTATTTTTAATGGATTCAAATATAATGAATGTTAAATGTTTAAAACAATAATTTAGCATTTTTGTCCCTATTGCTCTTGGAAAAATAAGAAACTGAAAGACAATCTATATTAAGAAAATTTTATTTAGAGATAAAGGTATACCATTTTGTAATCTTGTCAAAATTTCCTACATTTTACAACATGATTTCCCACACAAGTAATCCTATAGCAAAGCATGATTAATGCAAAATCACTGGGGTTCAGTGCTCTACACAATAAATGTACAGGCTTCTTGCAATTTAGAAGCAAATTATAACTATGTGACAAATCTATATTTGCAGACCTACAGAAACCAGATCAAGATCTAGACATTTTTGTTTTTAAATTATGTGAAAATTGGTCAGGTCTAAATCAAAGCCAGGTTTTTCATTGATTGAACCTAATTACAATATAATTTGTCACTGAAAAATATTTATGACTGTATAGACACATATTTTTTAACTTTTCTCAAGTCATAAATGAAGTTATATACTACAATGAGTAGAGTAACTGTTTGATGTATATAATTCACCCTATCTTGCACTACTGTTGAACTATATAATTAGGATTAACAGGCTGGTTATGTCCATAATTTTATTTCTTGGCAGTGGATTGTTTGTATTGTACATTGTGCCAAAAATAACTGCCATTTTCAAGTTACAAATCAAATTGTGCTATATGGTTCAAGCACTTCATATTAAAAATTGTCAACCAGATTTCATTTTTTTTATTTTAAAGATAATAAACCAAACAAAGTAATACAGATGAAGCTAATCAGAATAGAACAATGAAAGCAATACAGGACTTCAAAACTGGATAACAGGAAATCAACAATGCCTACTATAATGTCTCTTGTTTTCTTCAAAATATCTGTACATACCATCAGACAATAAAATCAAACAAAAATCCAAAATAAAACTAATCCAAACAAAACAATGAATGCATTACAGAACTTCAAAACCAGATAATAGGAAATCAAAAATGGCCATAATAATATAGTTTGTCCTCAAAGTAGCTCCCTATGCCATCAGATATAGTAAAATGAAACAAAACAAGGCAAAATAAAACCAAACCTAACAAAGCTATGAAAATGTTACAAGAATTCAAAACAATATAATAAGAAATTAACAGTGATTACCACCTTACTTTTGTAGACTTTTCCTCCTCTATCACTTTCACACTATGTATTGTACATTTTGGATCCTAATCACTCCTTCACTTTTTTCATGCTAGGGAGATAGCATGATGTTCATCCATATGAGTTCAAACCATTTCACAGATGAGCATAATCTTACATTGTATCCATTTACCTACAAGAGCCTTGAGATTATCCTTTTTATAGTTGAGTAGCTTTTCATGGTGTAAAAATGTCAAATCTTTTTTTATCCATTCTGAGGTTGATGGATACACTACCCATGATTTTTTCTGGTTTACTGTCACAGGGAACAATTATTTTCTCTCCTTTGATTTTCAGCCTATGTATTTCCTTTGGAGTTAAATATGTTTCTTGTATAAACATGCTGATGGACCTTGTCTCTTGATCTACTCTTATGTGTTTCTCTTTATTGGCAAATTGAGGCCATCTACATTAACAGTTACAACTGGCATGAATTGGCTCATCTCTGTCATACTATCTTCCTGCTATAGGACCCCTATGTTTCTCCTCCATTCAGTTGCTTGCCATGTTTGATGATCCCTCTACTGCTGCTCCTGGAACAATTGTCATCTTTATCTCACTGTAAAATATTCTTCAGTACCCTTTGTAATGTTGGTTTTGTGGTCATGAATGTCTTCAGTACTTTATCATGGAAGTACCTATCTTTCCATCAACTTTGAAAGACAGTTTGGCAAGGTACATCAATCTGGTCTGGAAATTGTTTTCTTTCAGGATTTGAAACACTTCTCTCCAAGCTCATGAACTCTGCCTACCCCCATGTTGTCAAGATTTCCATTTACTTTGCCTTTCAAAAGATTGGTATTTCTGCTTTAATATTTAGATCTTTGACACATTTTGACTTTAGTGCATGGTGATAGACATGGGTCTAGTTTTAGTTTTAAGCATATGGAAAGCAAGTTTTTAAAGCACCACTTATTAATAAGGCTATCTTTTCCAAGTGAGTATGTTTGGTCCCTTTGTCAAAATGAGGTGATTGCAGTGTGGCTATATCTTCTAAACTATTCCATTGATCTTCAGGTCTATTTTTGTTTCAGTGCCATGCTGATATTCTAACAGTAGCTTTGTAGAATAATTTCAAGTTGGGGATTGTGATGCCTCCTGCCTTGCCTTTGTTCCCAGTATTTCCTTTCCTCTTCTAAGTCTCTTCCAGTTCCAGATGAATTTTAGAAATGATTTCTCTAGATCTTACTTCATTTGTTAGATCAATTCCTAAGTATTTCATTTTTTGGATGCTATAGTGAAAACTGTTTTCTTTAATTTCTCTCTCAGTGATTTTGTGGCTTGTGTGCAGGAATTCTATTTTGCATGTTGGCTTTGTATTTAGCTACATTACTGAATTTGGTGATCACATCTAGAAGTCTTTCAATTGGAGATTTGAGGGGCTTCTATGTAAAGTATAATATTATCTGCAAATAATGATAATTTAACATCTCCCTTTTCTATCCTTATTCATTTTATTTCTCTCTCTTGTATAATTGCTGTGGATAATGTTTCCAGAACTGTATTTAATTGCAGTGACGATAATGGACATTCTTTTCTTGTTCCTGATTTTTGGTTGAATGTTTTCAGTTTTTGTCCACTTAGTAAGATGTCAGCTGTTGGCTTATCAGATTGAGTTAAATACCATCTATTCCATTTTACCATAGGGTTTTTAATCATGAATGAGTGCTAGATTTTGTTGGAAGCTTTTTCTGGATCTATTGAGGTGATCATGTGATTCTTGTCCTTGGCTCTGTTGACACAGTATATTATGATTATCAATTTTCATATGTTGAACCACCACTCATTTCCTGGGATGAATCTCACTTGATCATAATGTATAATATTCTTGATGATTTATTGCCAATTTGCCAATATTCTTTGAGGATTTCTCCTACTATGTTCTTTAGGTCAATTAGCCTGCAATTCTCCTTTTTCTTTGTTTTTTTTTTTCCTGTTTTGGTATTAGGGTAACCCTTGCTTCCAGGAATGAGTTAGGGAGACTTGCCTTCCTTGTAATTTCCTGGAAGAGTTTGAGGAGTGTTGTCATTAATTCTTCCCTGAATTTCTAGTAGAATTCAGGAGTGAATCTATCAGGATTTTGGCTATTCTTTGTTGGTATGGTTCTAATTACATTTTAAATTTCATTAACTAAAATTGGGTTATTCAGCAGTTTTACATCTTGATCCAGCTGTGGCAATTCAGATGTTTCTAGGAATCCATTCATTTCTCCTGTTATTGAACTTATGAGAATAAAAGTTTTCAATTAGTTATTGATGATCTGTATTTCCACAGATTCTTAGTGATTTCACCGTTTTCATTTCTTAATGCCTTGATTTGAGTTTTTTCTGTCCTCTTTTTGCTATGTTTGGATAGGGGTTTATCAATTTTATATATTTTATCAAAAATCTGACTCTTTGATTCATTAATTCTTTACATTTTTTGGTTAGATCCAATTGCATTAATTTCTGCTCTGATCATTATAATTTCTCTCATCTTTGGGCTTTGGTATTGACTTGCTTTTCTTTTTGTAAATATTTGAGGTGCAGTATTAACTTGTTTATATATGTTTGATCCATTTTCTTGATGTGAGAGTTTGCCACTATAAATTTCCCTTTGAGGATTGCATTCATCATGTCCACAGGTTCTGGTAAGATGTATTTGCATTTTCATTTTATTTTAGATATTGTTTTCTTTATTCTTTAATTTCTTCTGTGACCCATTTATTACTTAGGAGAGTGTTATTCAGTTTCCATGTGCTTATGGGGTTCTTGTGGCTGTTTTGCCATTAATTTCCAATTTTATTGTGTTATTGTCAGATAATATGCATGAGATTATTTTAATTCCATTGTATTTACTAAAACATGTTCTGTGGGCTAGTATATGGTCTATTTTAGATAATGACTCTTGTGACACTGAGCAGAATGTGTATTCTGATGTTGTTGGCTGGAACACTGTATGCATCTATTAGGTCCTTTTGTTCATAAGTTTGAGTCAGCTCTGTTATTTATTTGCTGATTTTTGGTTTGATTGATCTGTCTTTTTGTGACAATAAGGTTTTACGGTTTTCCATTATAACTGTATTATTGCCTATTTAATTATTTCTGTCTATTTAGATTTGTCTTAAATAATTGAGTGTTCTTACATTTGATGCATAAATATAATTGTAATATTTTCTCATTCATGTTTACCCTTAAGAAGTATGTGTGACCTTCTTTATCTCTTTTGGTAATTTTTGGTTTGAAGTGCACATTATCTGCAAACAGAATAGCTACCCCCACTTTTTTCCATCTTCCTGTCACATGGAGTATTGTTTTACATTTTTGACTTTTAGTCTATGAATTTCCTTTTGAGTTAAATGTGTTTCTTATACACAGCATATTATTGCATTTGGGTTGTTAATTCATTGTGCCATTCTGCTTCCTTTTATTGGTAAGCTGAGCCCATTTACATTGAAGGATAACTGATATGTACTGCCTTATCATTGTCATGTTATCTTTCTGTTGTTGGTTTTCTACTTTTTCTACTTAGTTGTTTGCCCTTCATAGTGATTTCCTACTCCTATTGTTCTTTGAATTGTTATCTTTATCTCTTTCTAGAGTATCTTTCATTATTCATAGTATTGGTTTGGCGGTCATGCATTTCTTCAGTTTTTCTTTGATGGAAGTATCTTATTTCTGCATCAATTTTCAAACATTGTTTTGAAGAGTACATTAGTCTGGGTTGGAATTTGTTTTCTTTCAGGACTTGAAATACTTCACTCAAAGATCTTCTTAACTTGAAGGATTGTGTTGATAAATCTACAGTTATTCTGAGAGATTTTCTTTTGGAGATGATCTGTTTCTTTACTCTGACATCTTTTAGTTTTTTATTCTTGTGTTAATTTGTGAGATCTTAATTATTATATGTCTTTTTGAAGATTTATTTTGGTTATGGTTAATTCAGTTTCTAGCTGCCTCACTTATCTGGATATGAGATTCTTTCCCCTTGTTTGGGAAATTCCCTGCTACTATTTCTGTAAATAGTTTTCTAGGGTTATTTGTGTTGCCCCCTGTTTTTTCATTGACATCTATTAATCCTATATTGTTTTTCTTTGCATCACCTTGCAAATGTTGAACTCTTGTTTCCTGCTTCCTGTTATTTTTAAGTGATCTTTTCTTTCATGATCATAAGCTTAGATCTTGTCTTCAAGGTCCGAGTGTCTCTCTTCAGCATCATTCAAGCAGTTTTGCCAGTTTTCAATGGGATTTTTAGTTTCCTGAATATCCCTTTGATTCTGTTTTATGCATTTGTATGCTGACTTTTATTGTTCATTCATGATTTTCTCCATTTTCTTATGTTTCTCTATTTTTTAATCTACTTCTTGTTTAGATAAGCTCAACATTACTTTCACAGTGTTTATCATTTATATTTTTACTTGGGAGACGATTTCTGATCTGATTTCCTCCATAGCTACATGGAATTGCTTGCTTATGTTAGTTGTTGTCATTTCAGAAAGTTCAGTTGTGTGATTTCCAGTGCCTTCCATTTTAATGTCTCCTAGATTTTTTCTCCTTGGGCTTAAGGACTGAGAATGCATCTTGCTCTTTCATTTTGTCATTTTCCTCTGGGACCAATCTGGCTAGCAAAGCACCCTCCTGCTAGATTACACTAGAATGCTGTCCTGGGTAGAGCTTTGATTCTCTGATATCCACATGGATAGATGGGGCATACCTCCAAAGTATGGCAACAAAGACTTGTGTTGTGATGAAGAGAGCTCAAAATCTTCATAATGTATGTGCTAGTCTTGTCACTCCCTGATGGACAGCTCTGGGGTTCTGGGCTGAGCATAGCTAAGATCCTCTGTGTAGCTAGCAGAGTCAAACACCAGAGTATGGCACCAGGGCCCTGTGCCAGGCTGGAGTTCATAACTTCCCAGACCCAGGCAGCTAGCTAGGACAAACCCCAGGATTATGGTGCCAGGGCCTTGAAGCTGGGTAGAATTCAGAACCTTCAGGAAACAGATGTCCAGCCAGTATGCACCCTCAGAGCATGGTGTCAAGGCTGGGTGGAAATCAGAATGGCCAGAGCCCAAGTGGCCAGCCTGGATGCACCTCTGAAGTATGGAACTGGGTCTTTGCTCCTGGCTGCATTGAGTTCAGAACCTCTGAGTCCCATCAGCCAGGCTGGTCACTCCCTAATGGATGTTCCTGGTCTCCCAGAGTACTGAGATTACTCAGGTCTTGAGTTGGATCACTGTTCATTTTTAATGTTGAGAACAGTAGCAGGAACATGAGAGAGATTCAATAAATAGTTGTAGATGACTGAATCATGGACTTTGTTTTCGTTGTTGCCAAGATTAAACCAGAAGTACCTTATTTTGTGTCTTAATGCTAAAGTCAAAATCAGTTAAATTGAGATGTGATATTGTGAGCTATCATCACTCTCCAAGCTTCTTTTTTATCCCAGACATATAGAGACATATAGGTTGTTCCATTTTGTCTTCTCACATTTCTGGTCGCCAAAATGTGTGTAGGGGTGTTTCTCCAATACCAAGAGGTTCTCTGTAGTTTACTACCAGGCGTCTTGCAGTGCAGTGCAGTTGTTCAGGTGAGGCTCCTGGACCCACATGCCCAGCCCTCAGACCCAGAAGATGATCCTCCAGACTTCCATCCTAAGCAGCAGGCCCCCAGTTAGTCTCAACTTTGGTCAGACTTGACTTGTAGGTAGTAATATACAACATAACAGGGTGGAATAAAGCCAATTGAGACAGTGTAGTGAAATTGGTACCGAACTTCACAGCAGGTTACCAAAATAACAGTAATAGGTACCATTGTATATCTTGTTATCTTCACAATAGTTGTTTTTCAATCAGGTATAGCAAAATCAAAGGAAATGTAGAATATTATAGAACTTATCAAAACAGAATATTGAATAAAACAATACCATTAATCAGGACAAAGCAAAACAGTGATAAAAAATGCCTTCAAAGAGATGGTAGAAGGAAATCCTCCTTATTTGCTATATTACATATGGACAACTTCCCAAGAGATGCTCAGATCTCTGGCTCCCACTTGCTAATGGAGGGGGGAGAATGGGATGTTTGATTCTCAACCTGTGCGTTGGTAGACTCACATCCACTTACCAGGGTGGTGAGCTGGTTGCTTGGTTTCTCAGTGCCCTAAGTTCCAACATGGCACTGATCTCAGGAGACACTGCTGGTTCTCACCCTTGGGTGAACACGGCTTGCCAGACCACGGCCACTTACCATGGCAGCAGGCTGGTTGCTAGGTTTTCCAGTGCCCTAAGTTCCAATGTGGTGCAGATCTCAGGAGACACTGCTGGTTTTTCCCTGGGGTGGCAGTGGCTTGCCTGACCACAGCCAATTACCAGTGTGGCAGGCTGGTTTCTTGGTTTCCCAGTGCCCTAAGTTCCAACATGGCACGAGAGGATCTATAACTTAAGAATAAAAAATGTGAATGAAAATTCAGGGATAAATACAAATGAAATACAAAGGATATTTACAGAAATAATTTAAGAAAACTTCCCAAGTATAGAAAAAGGAAATGATATTCAGATATATGAAGCATACAGAACTCCAGCCAGCTATAACCAAAATAGATCTACACCTGGACATATAATAATCAAGATACCAGAAAGTCAGCAAAAGAACAGAATATTAAAGCTGTCAGAGAAAAGAAACAGATCACTTATAAATGAAAACACATCAGAATCACAATAGACTTCTCGGCACAAACCATCAAATCAAGAAGAGTTTGGAATGAGGTCTTCCAAGCCCTGAAAGATAATAACCTCCAACCCAGATTGATGTACCTTGCAAAACTATCTCTTAAAATTAATGGAGAAATAAGATGCTTCCATGACAAAGAGGAACTGGGGGATTTGTGTCCACCAATCCAATCCTACAAAAAATACTAAAGGACATTCTAGAGAGAGAGAGAGAGAAAAAAGGCCATGGTTTCAGGAACAGTGGCAGAGGGGGCTCACTGAATGGGGAAGGCATTGGATTGAAGGTGAAAAGTAGATAACCAATGGCAGAAAAATAGTGTGGCAGAAATGAGGCAGAGAATGTTGGCCATAATTGCTAATATGGATGACCTCGATACACTAATAAAACACAACATGAGTAGAGTGGATCAAGAGATAGGGACCATCAAGATGGTCTATGTAAGAAATATAATTAACCTGAAGGAGGGTTTATGGACTGAAAGTCAAAGATGGAAAAATAATTCTCTATGTGACAGGGAACCAGAAAAAAGTGGGAGTAGCTTATATATCAGCTGCAGATTGGTTTGGAAGACAAAACTTTTATACAATGGAGAACTACTCAGTTGTAAGGAAGGAAAACCTTGAGGCTCTTGTAAGTAAATGGATACAACTTGAGATCATGCTCAGGGGTAAAAAGTTTCAGAGCTATGGGAATAGCAAGTTGCCTCCCTAATCTAAAAACTAAAGGATTTAGTGGGATACAAAATGTACAATGCACCCTGTGAAAGTGAAAGGGGAGTAATTGTCTAAAAAGGGAGGGCTGTGGTTATTGTTAATCTTGTATCATGTTTTGAAAGCCATATTGTTTTCATCACTCTGTTTAGTTTGGTTATATTCTGTTCCAGTTTGTCTATTTGCCCTAGATTTGATGGCATGGGCAGCTATTCCAAAGATAGCAGGATATACTATGTTAACAATTTTTGATTTTCTAATAACTTAATTTGAAGCCATATATTGCTTTCACTGTCTTGTGTTGACTGATTTTATTTGAATCTGTTTTATTTTATCACTTTCTTGTTTTGACTGATTTTATTCAAAACAGGTTTGATGGAAAGTATCAAGTCTGAGCATAAAGGCAAATACTTTGAAGACATAAGATTCACTATGATACCCATTGTGGTTTGACTATTATCCTCTTTTGAAGTTGTATAATGTCTCCAAAGTTTTATTTTTATTGATTTTGTTCTATGCTGCTTTGTTGAATGTTATTATGCCTGATAATATGGCCAATTCTATTGAAGATGGCAAGAGAAATTATGGGAACCATTGTTGATCACCTTGTATTTTGGTTTTAATTCATGTACTATCTCCATCCTTTTCTTTTGACTGACCCTATTTTGTTTACTCTCATTTAGTTTTATTCTCTTCAAAATGAAAAACAGAATAATATTATGTGTAAATGAATATGATAAACATTTAAAGGATGGAAATAAAGATGCTTTAAAATATAATTGTAGCAATGGTTACATTATTCTGTAAAATTACTAAAAATGAAATGCAGACAAAATAGATGAATTATTGGTATGCAAACTGTGCCTTAATGAAGTCTTTGAGATTAATAAGATGGGGAGGTATATTTGAAGAGAAAAATGAAAGCATTTTATACTTTTCAAGATAATGATATTTAATTTATTCATATTCATAAGCACATATGTCAATTGTATGTATCTTAAACATATTTCTTAAGATTCTATGACATTTTAGAAATTAATGTTGTTTCTATGTCATGAGTTCAGAAATGAATCCTTTATTTTCAGAAAGTATAGACAGTTATGGATAGAATAGGTATGACTTCTCATTCTGAGTTCCCTTCATTTACATTTTAGAACCAAATCTTTATAGATGTCTATTAGAGATGACCTAGTGAAATGTTTGTGCTTTTAAGTTGAAAACCTGCTTACATTAATTTTATTTTTTCAGAAGAGGTACCAGTTCAAATTCCAAAGATGAAGTCACCCTTGGACAAGGTCCCACTGGTTCCTGGGCAGGCATTACCTACTGGATTTCCTGGATCACTTATTTTGGCTGATAGTTTGCCTTCTGTAGAAACTCTATTGACCAACATTCAGGTCAACAATATTTCCATAAATAAAATAAATGTAATACAAGACATTAGCACCTACATAAATTATTTAATATTTGAGAAATTAAAACATATATGATGAACTGCATATCACTTGCTGTACTTTGGCAGGGTTTGTTGAAAGTGGCAATGGATAATGTTTGCATCCAGGAAAAGCCGATTCAGCAAGAAAAGAAGGATCTCAGAGTGGAGATTTATACAGAGAAAGAAATTAGAGGAAATCTTAAAAGACATCTTACATTTGAGCTTCAAAACAGAAGTAAGTTTAACAAACTTAGTTGCAAAGTGAATATTATACTGGAGACATATATTGTTTTAGTAAAAGACATATTACCAGGAATTATTTGGAATTAATGAAAACAAGTGACAAGCTGCAAACAACATGCTTTGTATAACCTACAAGGTAAAAATTTACATGATCTGTATTTCTAACAAAAATAAATAACACTATTTATAGTTGGGTTTTGTTGCAAATTTAGAAATATAAATATTTATATATTCTCATCACTTCATAAAATGCACCTGGATAAAGATAATATTGCAATTGTTTTCTATGAAATTCTAACACTTTACTAAGTGTAATGCCAGATTCTGGGAAGATAATTGAACAAAAATCAGTCCTAGTCCTTGAGGAACTTACATTTTAGATTATTAGAAAAAATCAGTTAATTTTAAAATAAAGTGACAAGAAAAGTTATACAGAACCTGTATATTTATATAGAAAGAAGGGTTGGCTAATCTAGCTTTTGGTGGCAAAAAAGTGGAGGAATACATTTTAATGATGACATCATCATCTGAGATTTAAAAGACCAGAAGACTAAAACAGGATACTCAAGTACCAGAGTAATTTGATCATTCTAGAGAGTGGTTTCAGTATAGGCATGGAGACAAGAAACTTCAAACAGAAGATACTACATACAGTTTGTTATTACAGTAGTTTTGAGTATTGTTGAGTGAGTGGAAAGAAATCATACAGAAAGATGAAGATAAAAATTAAATTATGAAGAATATTTTTAATCATATAGAAGAGTACCTTGTACTTTATTTACAGGAAATGAGAAGTATTAGAAGATGAGTAAAAGTATGATTTGATATAATTTCAATTGGATTGCTCATTCTAACTCTGGGGATTAATTAGAGGGGTATACTACCAGATGCACGAAAACTACCCAAAAGTAAATTTCTGTCTTCCAATCAATGATGATGAAGACTAATTAAGGTAGACAAAGCATAAATGGAGATAAAGTACACAGAGGAGAAATACTGTAATGTTCAGAAGTAGAATTATTTTTCCAACCATTGGGAGGATACTTGATTATCCACACTAATATATAAATGAAACTATTTTATATCAAATTCCAAATTTATTAAAGCAATCCTCACATCTTTCCTATGTTTATCATAAGATACTAGACAGCAGAAACATAAAATATAATGATTTCAGCTACTTCTCTTGCCCTGTTTACAATTCCATGTAAGAATCACAAAGTCTAAAACAAGTAAAGCATAGAAGAGTATTAACAAGAGAAAAACAAAGGAAGAAAAAATATGAGTAAAAAGTTTAGATAACACTGAACAAATAAAGATGATACTAGTTGAGTAAAATCTACTATATTAACTTTATTTTAGTTCATAGCAGCATATTATACTTTGAAATTTATTTCAAGTGATGGAAAAAATACAGTATGTATTTTTCTCAGTCTTTGCTTCAATTTTAAATAGAATTTCAGTTGCTTAATTTAAAAAAAGATAAATGTTTCCCTTAACTTACCAAATTTCTTAAATGGTAAAAAGTGAAAGCTAAATTATCATTTTTGAACCTTGAAAAAATTAATATATGTCTGATATTTGGTTTGAAAAACATAACATCCTAAAGTCATGACTTACATTGCTTATATAGGGAGTATTTTTATTTTGAAAAGTCTCTCTCTCTCTCTCTCTCTCTCTCTCTCTCTCTCTATATATATATATATATATATATATATATATATAGTAAGATCCTTAAATTGATTTATGAAAATATACTACTTTAAAAAAATACTACGAGAAAGCAGCATCTCGGGCTGTCTCTTTGGGACCCGAAAGTCTCGGACCCGTAGAGTGGCCTGGGCTGTTTGGATTGAAAGTGTGCACAGACCTGCATCTCTGCGCGACTATTTGGGGCTGGTAGGCCTGCCCTTCATCCGCAAGGAACTGCCTGGAGATCTGTATCTGGGCCAGGTCTGCTTGGGCCCGTAGCCCCGCCCTTGACCCCTAGGAAGTCTCCCAGAAAGCAGCATCTCGGGCTGTCTCTTTGGGACCCAAAACTCTTGGAACCGTAGAGTGGCCTGGGATGTTTGGATCGAAAGTGTGCACAGACCTGCATCTTGGCGTGACTCTTTGGGACAGGTAAGCACGCCCTTCATCCGCAGGGAACTGCCTGGAGATCGGCATCTGGGCTGTGTCTGTTTGGGCCAATAGCCCCGCCCTTCACCCCCAGGAAGTCTCCCAGAAAGCAGCATTGTGGCCTGTCTCTTTGGGACCCGAAACTCTCGGACCCGCAGAGTGGCCCGGGCTGTTTGGATTGGGAATATTGTGGAGACTGGCATCTTGGCCAGGTCTGTTTGGGAC
>PVJX010037086.1:0-17190 GCA_004027295.1 Dolichotis patagonum | reverse complement strand
CCGTGGAGTCCGGAGTCTTGGTTCCCCGGGCTGCAGCATTCTTGGACTGCCAGGTGGGTCCTGATCCCGCACATTGGGGCAGCCGGGACGCTCGGCTGCAGCTGTCTGTCCTCTCGTCCATCCGTCTGCATGCCTACTCCCTCCTCCCCCACGTCCTCGTGCCTCAGTTTCCCCTCCGCACCGGGTGCGGTCGCGCTCACCTCGTCTTCTGGACGCGGGGCCCTTGGGTTCGGGGGTGGCGCGTGGGGGCCAGCGGGGGAGGTGGCGAGCGCGTGTCTGCGAGCCCGCGGGCTAGGCGTGCGCGCGCCGGCTGGGGGCGGGCGGCAGCGTGGGGGACCCCGACCGCCGAGCTCGCGCGTGCAGCTGTGGACGCCGCAGCTCTCGCCTGCGTTGCGCAGGGCTCGGAGCCGGGAGGACCGCCCCCTCCCCACCTGCCGCGGACCCCTCTTTCTCCCGCCCGCGGCCCCCGGGACACCCCCAAGCTCAATAATGGTTCGGTCCAGAGTCACATCAATGTTTATTCCGCGAGTGCGAGTCCCACAGTTGGTGACACTTCCCCCTCCCCTCCCTGCCGCGTGAAGTGGCCCGGGGCAGAGCCCCGCCTCCACTTCGCTCTCAGCCAATTCCCGCCCAACCCCCGGGAGTCTCATTTGCATTTCCTGGAGCTGCTACCCAATAAGAAGGCAGAACCCCGCCTCCCTCCCGAGGGGGCGGTACTCCAGGTGGACTGCACCACTCTTGGGATCCAGGGATGGGAGGGAGTGCTTCCACCTAGGTTATGGTGACTGGAAAAGAGTGGGCTCCCCTCAAGTCAGCGTTCTGAGTTCATCAAAGAAGGGGGTTCTGGCTTTGGAAGAGGCCCAGCAGCCCGCTGTCCGGGACGGGCTCTTTAATGATGTTCTGGATCTGCAGGGAGAGTTGGTGGTGGGGTCAGAGGAATCAAGGGTCCCCATTCCATGTTGACAGATCCGAGGACACCCCTCCGTCTCAGCTCCCTAACCATGGCCGGCAGCCCCGCTTCTGGGGCCTCACTGCCATCACACCTGGCCAGATCTCTTCCTAACCACGCGCCATCTTGGTCTGCTGGCTGGCTGGCTGTGTTCTGGGCTTCCTACCCGCAGCACCTTCCCAGTCCCTCCGACTTTTGGGCCTTCACCTCCCAGATCAGCTCAGGCCTAGGCCCTATACTCCATGCCCATTTAACCAGCTACGTCTTAGCTGAGCACGAGCAGCCAGCCAAGTTCATCTCCAGGACCAGACCGCCACTGCCACTGCCCCGGCTGAGTCCCCGGAGCTGGAGTCCCCCTCTTCTCCACTCCACCCACTCGGGATCCTCCTGCCTCATCCTCCCAGGTAGCTGGGATTACTGGCATGGCTCTTTGTAAGCTGTGATCTGACCGTAGCCAGCATCCCTGTGCCAAGCCCCAGTGGCTGCC
Source organism: Dolichotis patagonum (assembly GCA_004027295.1). Taxonomy (NCBI): domain Eukaryota; kingdom Metazoa; phylum Chordata; class Mammalia; order Rodentia; family Caviidae; genus Dolichotis; species Dolichotis patagonum. Next base: position 15,754 of record PVJX010037086.1, on the reverse strand, counting down.
CATTGTTAAGCCCCAGTCTTTGCCAAGTGCTGGCTCTGGCTTCCACCTGCTTTGGCTCCACCATGCAGTCCATGGGCTGCCAGCCGACTGCTGGCCACGTGGCTCCTCCAGTAAGGCGGCTTGGCACCTTCTGGCTTTTGTCCCTCGGGCTGCTCCCTGCTCTGGGAACTTGTAACTGGCTGAAGGCTGCTCCCCTCCTGTCTGCAGTGTGGACATTCCCTCCCCAGCTGTAGGTCAGCATGCCTGCCAGTGGACTGCCAGTTCTTTTTAAACTAGGACTAGCGGTACCACTTGTTTGTTTGTTTATTGATTGATTGACTGATTGATTTACTTACTTTTTGGTACCGAGGATTGAACTCACGACCTCATGCTTGCCAGGCAGGCGCTTACACCACTGAGCTATACCCCCGGCCCCTTGGATTGGCTTTTTATGTCCACACGGTGAGGCCAGCTCTAGAGGGTCTGGCCTCCCAGCTGCCCTGGCTGAGCCATGCGACTGGCACATACTAGGTGCACGATAAATGCCCAGCAGAACAGATGGGGGAAGGAAGGAGCAGGAACACTGGGCCCCAGATTTCCCCTTCATCCTCCAGGCAAGGGCCTGCAGCAGGGGCCCGGGCCTGGCCTGTCCCTGGAACCAGGGAGGCCACTCTTGAGGTGGCTGTGGAGGCCAAGAGACCATCAAGGAAACACCAGCACTTGACGGTGTAAAGGCACAGGGGACAGCAGGGGGGTCCAGGGGCTCCCACCTCCAGGCTCTCTGCTGTCCCCCCACGCCTGCCTTGCTCCCCAGAGCACACTCCACCCTGCACCCCAACATCACAAGTTCATGTTGCGTGATCTTTCCCTGCAGTCTCACAGGCACCCCACATCTCTTCATTTACTTATGGCAGTGGCAGGTGAGCACCCCAGGACTTAGCTCCTGGGACCCAGTGGGGGACATAGCACCTCACCTCCTTGAATTGGGGATGGGCAGCGTCGCTCACCAGTTGCAAGATGAGCCCCTCGCTGGTGGAGAGGAAGGCGCCACTCTGCCGCATGCGGGCCAGTGCCACCAGCCGGTCCACCTGGCTGCACAGACGAAGGAGTGAGGTGTCCACACCGCTGTGACGGGTAGTGACACCCTGGGCCCACACCCACAGCCCAGGGGACCCCTCACCTTCGAGAGGAGCAGGCGTCCACCACCACATGGACCTGCAGTCCCCGGTCCAGCAGGTCAAGCGCTGTGTTCTGAGGGCATGTAGGGGAGGGACACTCAGAGAAGGGTGGACCCAGGTAAAGGTGAGTGCCCAAGCCAGGAGGGTCTCAGGTGAGGCTGGGGCAATGCAGGGAGCAAGAGGACCTCACCAGGATGCAGGCCTGTGCCTCGATGCCACAGAGCAGCACGGACTGCAGCTGGGGCCGGCTGTCCAGCTCCTGCCGCACGGCGGGCACCATGCTGAAGCAGGTCTTGCTCAGGGCCTGGAGGCCCTTGGCACCCAGTTCTGGCACTGTGGGGCCCAGGCCTTGGGGGTACTGCTCAGTCAGCACGGTGGGGACCTCCAGCAGCTGGGCCACCTGCACGAGGCGGGGTGGGGAGGGGCAGACAAAAGCCAGCACTGAGCGAGGAGGCTGAACCAGGACGTGGACCCCCAGGTCTGAGGGCAGGTCCCTACCCTGAGCATACGCGCGGCCACGGAAACGATCTCCGGAAAGTACACGACGCTGTGGCGGAATTTCTCCTGCATGTCACACAGAAACAGGATGGACGATCCCGGCAGGATGCGGCCCAGGCCGGACCGGGCTGCTGCCATTTCTGAGGTGACAGAGGGGTGGGGGCACGGCACCAGGTGCATCAGCCTGTGTCTGTGCCCCCTGCTCCCTCTGTCCCCTGACCTGCTGCTTTCTTCTTCCTGCCTCTGCAACTGTATGTAAGCCAGCTCCCTGGATGCCTGTGTCCACCCCAGGCCCAAGGTCACCGGGGTCACCCTCCCCACCACTGGCCTCGTCCTTCCTGGAGGTGCACGGCAAGGCATCACCAGTGTGAAAGCTCAGTTCAAGCTCTCTCTGCCCCTCGGTGGGGTGTCAGGTGTCAGGTGTCCAGGCCCCACCCCAGGCTCCCCTGAAGGTGTAACCTACTGACCCCAGGGTAAACTGAGGCCCATGCAGTGATAGAGCTGGCTGGGGAGCTGACATGTGACCCTGGGGAGACAGAGCCACACTTCCCCGGCCCTGGACCCCCTCCAGCAGTGCCTCAGAGCCCAGGGCCTCAGGACCTTTCAGTCTGACTCCTCAGGTGGGCAATGGCACTGTGCGGCCTCAGTTTCCCCACCGTAAAGCACTGCGGCTCAAGGAAAGGGGCTGCTTAGCTACGTAACATTGTGGAGCCCCAAACATCACGCTCCAGGAGTGAGGCCAGTGACCAAGATCACACGGGGCACCACAGAACGGTCAAGCCCAAGGTGGACGGCAGGGCAGGGAGTGCTGGGGGCTGGGTGGGGAGGAATTCAGGGTGACCATGGATACATAGGTGTTTATTATCATTAAAACCCAATACAGCTGCCATAGAAAATGCAGCCTATGTGTAACTGCCTCAACTTTCAAAGCCAACAGGTGATTTACGTCTGCACATTTTCCTCCTTTTTTATTCTTTTCTGCACAGGGGACGAATCCTGAATCCCGGGCCGCACTTGTGCTAAGAGCATGCTCCACCCAGAGCTGCGGCCCCCGCGCAATGGTGAATTTACATCGCGTGAATTTTATCTTGGTTTTTAAAAGATGGGATGGGAACTCCCTCAAGTACAAAGCCAGAGAGATCCAATGAATCACATCATGGCAGCTGTGGTAGGAGTCTGGCTGTCTTGGGCTGGCTCTGTCTGGGAACCTCTCCCTGGAAACGGACAGAGAAGAGGCCTCTGAGAAACACTCAGCGGCCGACTCGCTCCTGTCACAAACTGCGCCTGGGCCCAGGGCGGCTCTTGCTCAGTGTTAACAGGAACGCGGGCTCCAAGGCTCGGGTGCCTCTACAGCCCAGCTCCTGCCCACCCCACCCCCCACCCCCGCACCTGGAGCCTCCTTCCCACCCCAACGACTGGCCAGCTCTTCGGCCCTGCACAGGGGGCGCTGCTGCAGCGCACTCGGTGGACGGGAGCCCCGCTGTGGACTGGCAGGTGTATGGGCAGCCACAACCCCAGGGGGACAGCCGGGCAGCTGCTGTTCTCGGAGTGGCAGACACAGCCCCTCCGAAGCACTGCCCTGGCAGCGGCTGGAAGCTGCCCATCAGCGCACCCACGAGGCAGGGCACAGGGTGCACTGGAAGGGTGTGGGCCACCCGCATGGGGTGAACCGCACTAAGGAGTCTACGCAACAGGAAGGACGGCAGGCAGGCCCTTGAGGCTAAGGACAAGCGCTCACCAGTGAAGGGGCCAAGCAGTGTGTACAGAATGCTCCATTTGTGACAGAAAAGGGGGCATGGGAGCCAGGGGTGAACGCTACACCTGCCATCCCAGCACTATGGGAAGCTGAGGCAGGAGGACTGCAAGTTCCAGCCCAGCCTGGGCAATACTAGTGAGACCTGTTTCGAAATAAAAGCTAAAAACGACTGGGATGTAGCTCAGGTGTGAGGGCCCTGAGTTCAATCCCCGGTACTGAAAACTGAAAGCCAAAAGCAAGATTTACGCAAGATCAGAGCCCAGCCAAACCAGTATGCGGTGACAGAGGTCCATACAGCGGTTACCCTCGGGGCCAGGGGCAGAGGGAGGCGCAGCTTCGAAGGCGCCCTCCAAGGCCGAAGGGGCTGTTTACCGCCCCAGGAGAACCCGGTCCTCGGCCAGACTCGCTGGCTGGCGACCTCTGACAAGTTCCACTGGCTGAGCCTGTTTCCCCCTCGGAGAAATGGGGGTCAGACGCACGGTGGACGCACGGCCTGCGACCCGATAGGCTGGGGTGGGGGCGTCGTCCCGGCCGAAGGATCTCCCCGGGTCGCGAAGCAGTTTCGGTTTCCCCACCTGCACGCGGGACGGTCTGTCCCCCGCAGCTCGCGCGGCGAGGGGACTCACCGGAAGTGCCGGGTCGCGCCGGGCGGCCCTCGGCAGTGAGACTGGGACTCTGGCTACTCGGAGCCGGCGGGGTCTGCAAAGGGTCACCGTTTGGCGGCGTCCCGACACATGGTCAGTGGGCCGAAGAGCCAATCGGCACACGCTTCGCGCTGCCCCGCCCCCCCGTGCCAGCCAATCCACACGCGCCTGTGTTGTTTGTGAGGAGCGTGCCCGAAGGCGGTGAGTCCTGATATGAGTGGTCTACAGTAATATGGGGGCGGGAAGGCCGCGCGTAGGACCAATGGAGAGCCGAAGAGGGCGTGAGTGGCGGGCGCGGCGCGGCGCGGCACCGCGGTCTGGGAGAACTTAGGCTCTAGTCCGGAGCTCCGGACTCCGCCTGGCCGCCGGGGTTCTCAGGTCGCGGGGCGCCCGGGGAAGGCCTTGCCTGGCTAGGGAACCCTTGGGGCTTCACAAAGACACCTAGGACATTCCCGGAAAGTGAGGACTCTGCTCGCCCGCCCTGTCTTTATTTCCTTTCCAGTGGGGAGCGGAAGGGCCGCGAGCCCCGGGGTCATGGGCAGGGGGCCAGGGCCTGGGATAGGGCCCCCTCCCCCTTCCCTCTTGGGTCTGAGCCGGAGCCTGGGCTCGGGTCATTTCCGCAGGTGCGAGTCAGGGTTTCCGGGCTGCTGGGGCCCTGCCGGGATGGCAGGTGCTGGGCGTCACGGGGCCCCCCAGTCCTCGAGGATTCCCCGAGAGCCCCAGGCACAAGATGTCTCGCACCCCCCCACCCAGCTCCAGGGCACAAGGCCAGGTGCGGTGTTTCCCTCCCGGGCGCAAGGCGCCAGGGTCTCGGCCCCAGTCAGGTCGGGAGCCAGCTGGGCTGGGTCCGCGGTCAGGGGGTCACAGGGCACCAGGGGACCCTCAGCGGGGAGCGCGATGTCATCAAACAAGTCGAGCGGGGAGGCGTCCAGGGCAGCCAGGCTCAGGCGGGGGCTGACGTAGGGCAGCTCCGCGGGGGCCACGGCACAGGCCACCCCCAGGAAGGGGGATGGAGAGGGCAGGGGCGGCCTTCCGGGCGGTGGTCTCTGGGCAGGCGCCTCCTGGGAGAGGACGTTCAGGGCCAGGCGCCGGGTGGCGGCCTCAATCTTGGTGAACTGCCTGCGGAGACATGGGTGTTAGCAGGAAGCTCTGAACATCTGTAGACGTGGTGCACTGCACAAGGCAGCTCATCCAGAGCAGCCCTGGGTACCTTTGACCCTGTTGATCGTGACCCGGTCCAGCACATTTGTGCCGGCTAAGCCGCCTGCTCCACGACTCCGGCGGAGTCACACAATCGCAGAGTTGAGTGAGGGCAACAGACACACCAGCTAAAGTAGACCTCTTCTCCTTGGGGGCTGGGGAACGGACTGGGTGTGGCAGGACAGGGCGGGGCGGTACACACCGGGTTCTGGGGTCTCAGCCCCTCTGGAAGCCGAGGGAGGAGGATCCCGAATTTAAGCCCAGTTTGGGGTATTTAGCGAGACCCTGTATCAATATATATACGGGGCTCACTGCCAAGGCCTTGGGTTCGACTCCCAAGGCTGGCATACGGCTCAGTGGCCGGTCCCTCGCCTGAGGGCCTGCGTTCCATCCCAGCCTTTAGAACAGGGACAAAGACGGCTTCACCGATCTGCAGGGAGAAGGCTGCAGGGTGAGACTTGTTCCTAGATCTGAGTGTTAATTACACTGGTGGGTTTCCTCTGGGAAATCTGCTGAGCTCTATGCCAAATGTGTGTATGAGACAGAGGAAGGGAGGGAGGGAGGGAGTTTTGTGCTAAACTTCCGTAAAAGACTGGTTTAAATTATATCCGCTTCTCTGATTCCATTTGGATGACACACTCAGATGGGCAAATGCTGGAGACAGGAAGCAGTCGGTGTTTTCCCAGGGTGGGGGTGAGGTGTGGCCAGCTGCCCACTGGGGTCAGGGGAGTGTGCTGGGACAGGGTGTGTGGAAAACCATGAATCCTACACTTACGAGTGGTGAGTCAGGACCAGGGGTTTAGCTCAGCGGCACAAGCACCTGCCTGGCAAGTGCAAGGTTACGAGTTCGAGCCCACCTCCCCCAAAAAGAGTGGTGAGTCATAGGCCAAATGTGTTAAAAAACCTATCTGAGTCTTCAGTAAGCACATGGTACCATAGTGCTCTAGAACTGCAGTGGACTGAAGTGGGGGCACCTGCCTGGATCTGCAGCACTCTGGAGGCTGAGACAGAAGGACTGCAAGTTTTAAGACCAGCCTGGGCTATGTAGTGAGTTCAAGCCACCCTGGAGTACTTAGCAAGACTTTATTGTTGGGCTGGGGATTTAGCTCAGTGGCTTAAGTGCCTGCCTGGCAAGCGCAAGGTCATGAGTTCAATCCCCAGTACCAAAAAAAAAAAAAAAAGACTATTGTTTTTGGTGGTGCTGGGGATCAAACCTCTTGCCCTATGCAAATGCAAGGCAAGAACTCTACCACTAAGCCACATTCCCAGCCCCAAGACTTTGTCTCAGAAAATAAAAGCAAAAAAGGAATTTTGTTTTATTCCAAGGAAGATATTTATGCTTTTAGTGACCCAGGGAAAACTTCCATAAATAGGTTCAGTGAGAGAGAGAGAGACACAGACTGACCGACTGACTGAGGAGTCCTAAAAAGCAAGTGTAATGCATCACCCTTGATGGAGCCTTAACTTAAACAGGCTGAACACGGATGGTACTGAGCATTTAGCACTGAGGGTCATGATGTCTGTGATGAATTTCAAGAAAACACAGGAAGGAAAACCCAAGGGCTGGACAGATCACAAGGATCCCCTGCAGAGGCTGCAGAGCCTGGGGCCTGGCTGGAGCCCCAGCTTGGGGCTGGGCCCGAGAGCCAGTTTTTCTACTGAGTTACTGGCGGAGGCTGAGAAGCCTCTGCTGCTGGGGCTCTGGGACCTGCATTTGAGAGCCACTGTGCAGACAGCCGGCAGGCAGTCTGCAAAGGCCCTCAGGGAGAAGTGGACGGTGCCGACCTGCGGTCTCAGCCTGGGCTGCCTGGGGCTCTGGGGAGCTTGTAGGGCTGAAGTTGACTGTGCTGCCAGTGGCTGAGGGGACACAGTGGCCTGGGGTCAGTGGGGTGGGGAAAGTGGGGAGCTCTGGGGGGTGCAAAGATGGGAGGGGCTCACAAGGAGCCAGAGGGCCACCGGAGCACCGGGCAGCCTCCTGGGAGACACCTCCTCCTCCTCCCCCTCCATGCTGGGCAGTGGCCACAAGGGAGGTGTTCGGCTGTGTTGGCCAGCCAGGGTGGGAGGCAGGCTCAGCTCTGCGGCAGGGAGCAGGTCATCAGAGGGACTGTCTGCGCAGAGTTGGTTCTGAGACCTCCCAGGGTGAGCCTTTCTGCAGCTCAGGAGAGACAAAGCTGGACAGACAAAGGGTGTTGGTCAAGTCCCTGTACCTCTCTGTGCCTCAGTTTCCACATCTGAAAAGTGAGGAAGAAATAGCACTTCCCCTGCAGGACTGGCGTGGGAGGTTCAGGAGTTAATGCACATCTAAGCAAACGCTACCTCTGCTACCTCGTTGTGGGCTAATAAAGAAGTGCTTGGAGGGCTGGGGAACATAGCTCAGCCGCACACGTGCCTGCCTGGCAAGCATGAGGTGTTAAGTTCCATCCCTAGTACCAAAAGAAGAAAAGTGCCTGGTACATATTCAGTGCCATCCAATTATTAGCTGTCATCAAGACTGTCATTGTCCCCATGATTGTCACCCCCTTCCTCCCAGGGTAGCTGCATCCAGACGGCCTGGACGGTGGTCATGCGTGTGGGTTGAGAGACTGCCTGTGCTGTCTTCTCTTGCTAGCTGTGCAGCCCCCGCTGGTCCCTGAGCCTCTCTGAACCTCCTCGTTGTGATGCAGAGACCGAGGCAGAGCCTCCCTGAGGGAAGGGGTTTCCTGGGAGACAAAATGATGGTGGGGCTTTAGCAGGTGACCCGGCGGCAGCGTGGAGCAGGTCTCTGACCCCTGGGGAGGGAGCGTGTGGGGGAGGGGTGGACAGGAGGCCTGGGGCTCACAGGGGGAGCAGCGTGGGCAGGTGAATGGTGAGGCTCTCTGGAGGACCCAAGGGCACTTGGAGCCCCGTGGTGCCAGTGTAGGGGGTGAGAAAGGCTGCTGGGGGCCATGTGGGCTCCCAGCCCTGGTCAGCCGGGGCCAGGCCCTGCAGCTTCTGCCTTCCTCCTCCTTGCTCTGGCCAAAGGACCCTTGCTGACCCCAGGCTGTGCCATGTTCCTGCCTCAGGTTTCTGGGCTCCCTTCCTCACCTCCCCCGGGACACCGCCCTACAATACTGCTTCTCTCCAGCATTCCCCCTGGCCACAGCTCACAGAATCTGTTAACATATTCTTGTACAGGGCAGTCCTCCTGCCTCAGCCTCCTGAGTGCTGGGATTACATACAGGTGTGCACCTGTCTAGATTTTTTTTTTTAAAAATTGGGGTAAAATACACACATAAAACTCATCATTCTAAACTAGGCAGTTAATTCAGTGCCATTTAGTATATTCGAAATGTTGTGCAACTACCCTCTCTAGCTCCAGAACTTTCCATCACCCCAAAAGGAAACCCCGGTCCTGTAGCAGCCCCACTCCCTGCCCTGCAGACCTCCACGCACAGCCACGTCCCGTATGTCATGACCATGAACCATGAACATGAGCCCTGAGAGTGGCCTTTTCTCTCTGGCTTCTTGCCCTCGGCGTGGCATCGCTGTGGCACTGACTCATGGGGGGTTCATTACCACCTGTCACCCGCAGGACCCCAGGGGTTCCCCCTGCCCCACACATGCAGTCGCACCTGCAGATCTGGTTGTGCAGGAATCTCCGGTGGTTGGGCCTCCTCTTGGGGGTCCGGGAGCGCCGGGGCTGCAGGGCCCGCAGCATATGCGCGGCTGCCCCGCTTACGAAGGCACACAGCTCGAGGGGGCCGGGCTCGGAGACCCCAGGGCCGGCGGGGGCTCCGGGGTGCATGGCCAGGGTGCTCCGGGTCTGCTGGGACGGGCACTGTGGAGGGCCCGGCTGCCAGGTGAGGCTGATATAGGCGGCTGTGGGGAGCTGACCAATTAGCCCAGGTGCCAATTAGCACATAGCTGGAGCTGGGATATGGGACTGGAGTGGGTGGTGCGCGCAGCCCCGGAGGCGGCCAATTAAGGGACAAAGGCTGGTGGGAGGCCGGGCGGCCTCTGTCAACCGCAGCGATTATGTGGAGGACCCTTAATTGGCATCGCAAAGGACAGGTGCGGGCTGCTGGCGGGGAGCGGCCCTGGAGGGGGGGGCACACAGGCTGCTGGGACTCACCCCGCCCAACCCGGCTGCAGGCCCCGACCATTAGGGGAAACTGAGGACCAGGGTCCCCAGCCAGCGTTGGGGGGGGTGGCTTTGGGGCAAGCACCAAATTCTGAGGTTCATGCAGTGAAAAGACCCAGGTGGGGTAGGTGGAGAGGGGCGTGGGGCACTGGGCTCCCAAGGCACCTCACTGTGGGCCCCTCCGCCCAGGTGCTTGTGAGGGAGGGAAGGGATTTTTCTTCTTTTTTTGGTACTGAGGAATGAACCCAGGGCCTTTGCACTGAGTACACCCCAGCCCCTTATTCTAGCCCACAGTCTTTATTAAGTCCCTGAGTTGCCCAGGCTGGACTCAAACTCGCAACCCTCCTGCCTCAGCCTCCCAAAATGCTGGGGTGACGGGCTTCTTTGTTGATTGTCCCTGTCCCCCGCCTCCCCCGTGCATTCTCGGCTCCTTCCTCTCTGCGTCTCAGACCAGGGGCTGAAGCGCAGACCCCAGGTCTCTATGGGACTGGAGGGCACAGGGCCGGTCGCCACCTCTGCAGGTACTGCTGGAGTGCGACCGGGCCCCCACCCCTGGAGCCCCACCCTGCCAGCTAGCTCCCCAGGGCGGTGCCAGGAGCAGGCCTCGGCATGCTCCACCAGGGGGCGCGCGGGTGCCCGCGGTGCTGGGAGCCTGGGCCTGGCCTCGGGGCGGGAGGGCTCCAGCCCTGTTTGGAGGGTCCGAAGTTTCCCAGCTGGAAGGCCTCAGCTTCCCTATCCCCCTCCGAGCCTCACCTGGAGCGTGGGGCTGGATCTGGGCATCCAGCAAACATGGACTGAACAGCTATGTGTTTTGTTTTGTTTTGTTTTGTTTTGAAAACAGGGTTTTGAGCTAGGAGTCTAGGCTAGCCCCAAACTCGTGAGGATCCTCCTGCCTCAGCCACCTGAAGGCTGGAATTACAGGCCTGCACTATCACGCCCGGTTTGAACAGCTACTCTGTGCACAGTGGAGGGTGCAGAGGTTAGCAAGATGGTGGCGGGAGGTGCCCAGAAGGGAAGCACTGGTGGGCACAGGGAAGGCACCAAGCCATGACAGGCGACAGGACCAGGCAGGGTGGGCTTTTGGGCAGAAGCCCCCTCTGAGCAGGTGTCAACTGTCCTGTGGCCTGCAGGCCAGGCGCCCTCTGGGACCCAGGTGTGGTGGTGCACACCTGGCATCACAGCACTCCTCAGCAGGCTGAGGCAGGAGGATGTCGAGTTTGAACGCAGCCTTAGCTACTTAACAACTTAGTGAGATTGTCTCAGAATGAAAAATTAAAACAGCAGCAGCAGCAGGCTGGGGATTTAGCTCAGCAGCATAAGCGCCTGCCTGGCAAGCACAAGGTTGTGAGTTCAATCCCTGGTACCAAAAAAAAACAAAAACAAAAACAAAAACAACCCCCCCCCAAAAAAAAAAAACCCAGCAGCAGCAACAATGACAAAGGGCTGGAGATGTAACTCAGTGCAGTGCAATCCCCACTGCTGCCAAACCAAACCAACCGACAACCGACAGACACACAGTAGAGGCGGACAGACAGACACATCTGAACGCTCAGCTTGCATGGGTCTAGTCATATGAAGCCTCTGTGGTCTGCAAAGCGACACGGGAGACCCCCAGAGTAAACAGCCCGATGGTCTTAAATCTTGCTCTATTCCGAGTATCTTGATGAACTCTGCTGCCTGCAGGGGAATCCTCCCTTTGTCTGGCATTCCCCCCTTGGGTGTCACCTAGCAGCTACCTTGTCGGGGACCTGACCGTCACAGCATCACCCAAGTGCTTGTGCCCACGCCCTTGTTTTACAGCTCAGAGTGGGGAGGGGCCAGAGAAGCCACCAGGTGCCTCCTCCAAGGGGAGAAGTTGACGCTGTCAACCTTAAGGGAGGAGTTGAGCATTTAGGATTCGCTGAGAAAAATTTCCTATCCATGAAATCGTGAAGAAAAACAAAGACTTGTGCTGGTTTTGCCTTTGCTTATCACACTGTAAACATGGGCACAGCGTGCAAAGAGCCCTGGGTGAAACTGGACAGGGTGTTTATGTTACAGAAAAACCGAGTCAAGTGGGCGTGGTAGTGCACCCCATAATCCCATTACTCTGGGAGGCCGAGGAAGGAGGATGGCAAGTGTGACCAGCCTGAGTCTGCTACGTCACCTCTCACCCTCCTGAGCTTCTAGAAACATCTGCCAGGTGTCCTGCAGGTATGTGCGACCTCCCCAGTGTCACCAGGTAGGTCAATGGCTTGGGCGTACAGGCCCCGTTTGGACAGTGACCCTGAAAAGTATGCAGTCTCTAGCTGGGTGTGGAGCCGCACGCCTGTGATCGCAGCATTCCGGAGGCTGGGGCAGGAGGGTCCTGACAAATTGAAGGCCAGTTTGGGCTACACAGAGTTTGTCTCAAAAGCAAAATAAAACTGGGCAGGGTGGGTCACGCCTGCAATCCCAGCCCTCTGGAGGTTGAGGCAGGAGGATGTTGGGACCAGCCTGGGCTACAAAGTGAGCTCAAGGCCAGGCTGATCTGCATAGTGAGATCGTCTCAAAAAGACAAAATAAATAAAAATTAAACAAACACCAGCAAAAGTATGTCGTCTCCCGAGGGTAGAGATACGTTGTTTACACAGCAGGCCGTACTCCCTTCTAAACCCCTTAAAAGCCCCCAGTCCACTGTTCGTGAATTTAGAGACCGAGAGCGCCTAAACTGCTCGGGGCGCTGTCGCCTGGCAACGCTCCTCCTCTCCGAGCATTCGAGCATGCGCAGGCGCGTGCGTGCGGGTACTGGAGCGAGGGCGACTTGGCTCAAGTGCGGCAGAGGGCTCTGTGTGCCGCTGCCATGGGTTCGCCACCACTGCCCTACACCGTGGGTCCCGGCGGGTGCCCTACCAGCGCTCAGGACCCCTCCTGGCCGGCTGTGGACCTCTACTTCCAGGCCTGTCTGTCTTTTAAATAAACTGCTTTGCACCCTACCTACTCCGCCTGCGGTTGTGCTGCTTGCCCATCTGGCTGTGTCTGGCAGGCCTAGGAGGGACGCCTGGCTCATTTCACAGGATCCCGCCTTGGGCTCCTTTGTCCTCAGTTTACCTGTGGGCCTGAGGAACCCAGTGACGCCCCTTGGGGGTAACAGAAGTCTGCAGGGGAGGCTCGGGGGTGGGGCAGACGCCTTTGCCTTCCCATCTGGTCCAAGCTGAAGCAGACTGCCTGAGCTTCCCCCATCACACACACCCCAGGGTGCTTTGTGTGGAGTGCGCACAGCCTCTCCGGTGCCCCCCACCAGCTGCTCAAGGCCACTGACCCCAGACCCCGCTCCCCTCCCAGCCCTAAAGTGGGGTGTGCTGACCAGCCAGCCCAGTCCAGCCCCTCTGGCAGTAGGCAACCTCTCAGCTGAGCCGTGTTCCTCACTGCTGAGGACCCGGAGGGCTGAGGCTGGAGGGACAGGGGCAGCCCGAGGGGCGGGGGTCATATCAGCTTCCCTACATGCAGGAAGGCCGCCTTCCTGCAAGAGCCCAAGTGAAAGCCCTGTGTAGACAGAGATGGAGGATTTTTCCTGCAGGAATTCGCTGCAAGTGTCAGAGACCCAAGATCTCAGAGCACCGGCCACCCAAGACTGCCTAAGAGCCTGTGAAAAGTCACCCTTCCAACAAAGATACTGTCTGCCTCAGATCGGCCACAGGCTGGCTGTGGTGTCACTCAGGTGGCAAGGACAGACCAGGTCTGCCCTGTCACGAGCAAACAGGTTGCCGAACTGAGCTAGGACCGGTAGCCCGGCCTGGTGCAGGAGCACAGCCATTTCCAGGAGCACTGGGCAGGGGTGGGGCAGGAAGGAAGGAACAAGACAGCAGCGCCTCAGGGAGTGTAACTGTCAGTAGGTGGGGTGGTCCCCAGAGAAAGGGACCTCAGCTTCCTCCCAAACACAGCGATGGCTCATTTTCCATTGGGAAGTATTTCAGGGCCCGGCAGTGTTGGCAGAGGAGCTTCACTGGATGGAATCAAAGGAGCACGCACACGGGACTCGGCACTTGGATGGGACACTGCGGTCCGGGGCCGGGCTAGGCATGGTTCTCGGGGTGACCCCAGGCACACTATCTAGGGTGTGTATGCCCCGAGTCTGTCTGGCTACTGTAGCAGGCTAGGTTAGAATTCGAGACATTTGCAAGAGTATAAAGTTGAGACAGTACCCAGTCGAGTGCCGTTTCTTGCGGGTGGAATTACAGGAGAAAGGCAGGCCCACTTCGGCGTACTGTATTTTTTTAACTGTATCTTTTCAGACTCTTAAGAATTCTGGAGTTGCCTGGAAGGGAAAAAAGAAAGCATTCAGAAACCGCTGTGTACTGTTGTCTTGTTTTTTTCTTTTTTTTTTTTTTTTTCCAGTTTTAAAAGTACAAATTTTAGCCGGGTCGTGGTGGCACATGCCTATAATCCCAGCACTAGGGAGGCTGAGGCAGGAGGATTATTGTGAGTTTGACACCAGCCTGGGCTACAAAATGAGCTCTCCTGAACTGCATAGCGAGACTCTGTCTCAAAAAGACAAAAAAAGTTAAAATTGCAAGGAGGCCAAGGCCGAGGCAAGAGGATCGTTGGAAGTCAGCCTGGGCGACACATCGAGACCCCCGACCCACGTGGGCGGGGCCCGTTCCTTAGCGCCTGGGGACCTGGGTGCACTGCAGGTGGCCAAGGAAACCAGGCGCGCCCTGCTGCCCCTACTCGCAGTCCAATCCAGGTAACGCTACAGGCCTCGGGCCAGAGGCGGGGCGGGGCGTCCGCAGCGCACGTGCGTGCGTGCGTCACGACGCGAGGCGACGTCGGGGTTGTGTGCGCGAGCGGCCGCCGATAAAGGTTGGGTGCCTCGCGCCGGGGCCGCCGGGAGGGCGCGAGCCCCCGCCCCTCCCCGGCCCCCGCTGCCGCCGCTGCTTGCCAGCCCACCTTCCCGTCGGTCCCCGCGGCGAGGCCCGGGGGCTCCCCTAGATTCCCCCAACCGGGGCCGCAGGTGAGAAACCGGAGGGCGCGCGGGGGGAGGGGCCGGGGGGCGGAGCATCTTGGGAAACGGCGAGCTTGAAACCGGAAGGGGCGCCTTAAAGGGGAGGTGGCTGTTCCTCCTCCATATCTGCGCGCTGCCCCGGCTCCGCCCTCTTAAAGGGCAAGGGGCTGCGTTTAGAGGGCGTGGCAGGGTACACCTTTCACAAAGCTTTCCCTCCTCCTCCGGAGGTTATTTCCTTGGAGGCCAGTGACAGTTTCCTAGACATCCAAGGGGAAACTGCAGACTCTTCGTGGCTGCGATGCGACCCCTGGTTTGTCTGAACAAAGGTGGAGATGGGTGTGCGACCGGCGCATCCTTTTAAAGAGACAGTGCAGCCTGCTCCCAGGCCTGGGAAGGTCCCTCGCCACTCAGGAGTGCGGACATCTCGTGTCAAAGGCGATGCCCGCTTCTCAGAGGCAGTGCAGATCCATTACGAGGAGCTGCACACACTTGCGAGGAAGGCCCGTCTTTGAAAGGAAAAACCCTTAGGGGCCAGCTGTGCCCACAGCGCCCGAGGCTGTTAAGTGCCAGGATCCCACAGTGGACAGACCGAAGGCCCGTTGCATGGCGCTGACTTCCCAGCTTGGGGAGGCAGTGTCAAACAGAGTATGAGTGTTGGATGGTAGCGTTGTCCCCGGGGACCTTGATGTTCTCCAGGGGCAAAAGTGCAGGAGTGAACACAGGGATTCCTAGCCAGGGCTCAGTCTGCTGCTGCCACACGACAGGGGTGTGGGCGGAGTTGAGGGCCACTGCTCAACGCGGGAAGACGGGGACCCCTCTGACAGGGAAGGGCTGGCTCCTTGCTGTATGGTGCTTAGACGGTGAAGAGCGCTTTGGAGAATGAACGGAGAAGGGGAGAGGACAAGAGCTAGAAGGCCTCAGAGCCAGGCGGTGCGCAGGAGGAGGGCTCACTGAGTAGTTCGCAGGGAAGATTGGGGGGCCGAGCATGTGGAGGGAGGGTCGCAGCCTGCCCTGCCAGGCTTGGAGGCAGCGGGCCAGATCGGGAAGGGATGAGCTGTAGGCCTCAGGAAGCCACAAGCTCTGCCCAGAACGGGATCTGTGGGAGTCCTTGCAGCCGAGGAAGGAGAGGGCCTGTGCTCTCTGACGGCCCCCTTGGCCGCCCTGGGAACAGACTGGGTGGAGACATGGTGATCTGCTGGGGAGATACTGCAGCTGCCCAGGGCAGAGGTGGCAGGGCTTTCAGCCTTGCGAGAAGGGCCCGGCTTGTGACTGCAGTCTGAGCGGAACTAGGGAACTGAGCGGAACTGCTTGCCAGCCCACCTTCCCGTCGTCCCCGCAGCGAGGCACGGGGGCTCCCCTAGATTCCCCCGTTTGATTATATCTATCTATCTATCTATCTATATCTATATCTATATCTATATCTTTTTTCTTTTCGTT